>VDFB02003712.1:0-27784 GCA_007258455.2 Sequoia sempervirens | reverse complement strand
GTTGGAATTCCAATTTTGTATGTCTATTACCATCACCAACAAATTAGTTGCTATTATTGCATCAAAACTATGATCCAACACTTGATTCAAGTAGTAATAGGTATTCTTGAAATAATTGATAAATTCTTCACATTCAAAGGGCTCCAAATTCTTAGGACCAAATCCTCCCTTATCATCTTTTGTGTGCTTGGAAAGCACACTCTTCCTATACCCATAGCTATTATACTCATATTCAATGTATAAATCTACATGATTGATGTTGACTGTATAATTGGGGTTCAATTTGAACACCTCCACAATTTTATCTCTTGTCTCCTCAAGGATTAAAGTTCCATTCTCACTTTTTATCTTCCTATCTTTGGGATCATAGTGTTTTTCTAGTTCCAACATCACATCTACCTCCACCAATACATTTGGCACTACAAGCCTCCCAAGGTTAAAACCCCATAAATCTCTAGGTTGTCATCTAGCATACCTTCTATTAAAAGCATATAAGAATAGCTCCCACCCACTCTATGGTTGAGCAACCTCTCCAATCCCACCAGCAAGATCAATCGGCCTATTGGTCACAACAACCTACCCTATGGGTCTTTTTCCAATTTGTGACCCTCCCTCATTGATGTCTTTGGATCCATCCTCCATGAATCTATCATGAGTCCTATTCTCACCTTTTGACTTGGTAGATGCTTCAAGTACATCTGGCTTAGGTTTGGATGTAACATCTTGGGTTTTGGATTTCTTAACCCTCTTCGCCAGGGTTTTCTTTCTGGTTTGGCAAAGGACTTACTAGGCTCACTCATTTTTATAGTATGATAGAGCTAGGGTTTCAAAATAACTAGGAAATATAGTTTAAAACTTCAACTTCTTAGAGTTCAGACTAAATTTCAATAGATTTCATTCTCCTACCCCAAACCCTATGTGAGATAACTTTAATTCCTTTTCTAATAGAGAAAAACAAACCTAAATTGTAAACCATAGCAATCTATGCAATTATTAAACTATCTAGTGCTACAAAATCACTCATAGAAGCATAAAATTTGACTTACTCAAGAAAAACTAGCAATGTGTTCTTCAAATTCCCTCTGCAATTCTCTGCCTGAGCTCTTCTCGTAGTTCTCTCAAACTTGATTAATTTCTCTACTCTTGAACAATCACAATTGTGAGGAAAAATGAGCCAAAAACATTCTTTATGGCTAAGGAATGGAGCATATCATCATTAATGTCTAATAGAAATCTTGCACAGGAGAATTGACACTTAGCCATTTGAGTTCAAATTTTGGCCGTTGGATCTGTTTGTTTTAAAACATCATTAGTGGATCTCCTTCATCCTCATGCTTTCTCATTTTTCTTTTAGCAATGCCCTTTAGATGCTACCACATCACCCTTTATTTTACCTTAGTCACCTTTTGTTTGAAAGCCATCATGCATCGCTATTTAGATCTTCACTCCTTTGGATGAATCTATGATTCCTTAAGACCTGGCGATGAGGGGAATATTCTATCGAATATGCCATAACTCATCACGGATATTTTCTTTAGAACTTCACTTATATCTGTGATGGTTCAAGGTAGCATGATGGGTAATAGACTTAATGGTCCATTTCTCATCATGAATGCTATTTTTCCTTCATGTGTCTTATCAATGATGTAAACAACATGCATGATAATATCTCATCTATTAGATCTAGGTCCTTTTACTTTATTCTTTTTCCATCGCTCATCATTGATTCATATCTCAATAGTTGAATCACATCAGTGATGGGAGAGAAGTAGCAATGGGGCATGATTTGGCCATGTTTCCATGTTACAAGATCAAGGGCACTAGAATCATCTCCCTTAGTAGCACTTCAAACTAGTGATGGAACATTAGGACAACAAACTTCATCGCTCATCGCTAATTTGAAAAGGTCAAGCAAGTAACTATCTGTGATGAGTGATAAGGTAGCAGATGTGAAGGCTACTGTGTTATCATGCATTACCAATTCAAAACTTAAAACTTAAAAGAAATTAGTGATACAAAGGCAACTAATGATAGCAAAGAAAAAATCCACATCACACATCACTAATGTGAAACTCAAGGTTTAAAACCAATCTACGATGAGTGATACAAAGGGAAAAGGTTCATTGATCATTTCCAATTTAAGGAAAGCATTAAAAAAAAATCCATAATGAGCAATACAATAAGTGATGAATGAGAACATAAGTGAAGTAATTTTGCATGTGCTCACATGTTGTTTTAAAACGGGGATCGACAAGGAGCAATGTATGACAAGATCCTAAAAGGACTTAAGAAATTTTTTTTGCAAAGGATGTAAAGGCCAAATATTTCAAACCCTTAACTTTATTAAATATTTGGATCCCTATACCAAGGTAACATGGAAATATTAGGTGATGGGTAAATGAGGAACTCTACCCACAAATGACCAGTCATTCGATGAACACAAATGACTTAAGTTGTTATAAACTGACTAGATAAAGACTATAGGAGGTCAACAAAGGATTAGATCAAAACACAAGGGTTTAAACAAGGAGAAAATATGCTAAGTAAACCAAGTCCTCAACATAAAACCCTAAAACCTAACTCCAATTTAGACCAAGAGGCCACAAAAGAAAATGCATTTTAGACCAATTCTAGAACATGAAAATTTTAAGGGTTCCACCAAACCTTAGTATTTTTCTAATCATGTGTGTCTATGGTTTCTAACATGTTTAATTATGATCTATCTTAGGAATGACTTTCCCATTGTTCTAATTTAATACTTTGATTTAATATTTATATGTGAATCTAATGATTAATTAGTTTAGAAAAAAAGAAAATTATTCTAAACAATGTTTAATTAAAAGATTCTAACCTAGCATCTAAATATATAGAATGTATTAATGGGTATGTGCGAATCATCATGGAAAAAACAGCCCTAAGTGGCAAAAATTCAGAAAATCAAAGTTAGGAACTTGACATAAAATTTTGAATAAGTTATCAATATTATTTCAAGAAGATTAATCTTTACTTGGTAAAGGCTATTCTTTAATTGTAATTATTTATTAACTTGTAGGAATATTCCAAAGGAACCCTACAAGTCTTTTTTTGTCATCTCACACATGTGTGGGATGGATTATTTTTAATTCCTTTTATAAGGGAATATTTGTAACCACCTCCTTAAGAGGTGACACTTTGCACACACATAGATGAATGGTGGTATTCATTGAGTTGGGAGTTACATTCTAACCCCTTCACCTCTACTTATTGAGGTGCCTCTCCTCTCATTCTTCAAGATTCAAAGCAAGCAAGCTTACCGAACTCTCTCTTTGTATTATTCTTTAGGCATTTTCCTCCATTCATAATATTGGGGTTTTTTCTTGTTTTTTCCCCTTAACAAATTCTTGTGTCTCTCTTGCTTTGGTGGTGCTTGGTTTGGCTACTTAAATTTATTTGGTAATCTCTTTCCTTCAAACAATTTCTCTTTATTAGTACTTTCCATTGCTCTTTTCTATTTCCTTTCATGGTATCAGAGCTTGGTATTACTAATTTTTTTGTGAGCTACTTTGTTGAAGGTTTACCAAGTTTTTTTGGCACACCATTGGAGACACTCTCAAAGAGAAGAAGAGCTAGTGCCTAATCTTGGTTGTTTTTTTTGTCTTCTAAACTTTTTTTTGTGCAGGAATCTTAGTTTCCTATTGTTCAGATTTTAAATAATTTGTTCTTAAATTTATTTGCAATTTTTTTAAAATTTCAATTCAAAAGTTTTCTAACCCTTATGCAGGATTTCTTATGTAATCTGTACAATATATTTTGCATGCATGTTTAAATTTATGCAATTTTTAGAAACCCTCAAATAAAGGGTTATTTCAAAAAAAAAGATCTAGATTGTTTTTTGCAATATCAGGCTAAATCTATCATTTTTAAATAAACCCTACTTTTTTAAGGGTTTCAAAACCCTCATTTTAATTCAGTTTTTTTAGTATCTCTATTTTTTTTTTCATATTTATTTCAAATACATAAAATCTTAAACCCTAACCTTTTTTTGACAGGGCTTTTACTCCAAAATAAAATACAAAGTTTTTTAAGGGCTTCAACACTTTGCTTAGGTCGTCGCCCTTCTTTCTCTATAGACTTTCACAACCGTCGTGCCACTCCTGCACCCCTACGTATCTCGGTTGCCTTTGTCTCGCAACCCTTTTGCATCACCCTTCCCATCTGCGTCGCCCTTCCCATCTGCATGTCGTTCCTTTCAAACCTTATGCTCGTCCGATAAATCTTCAAGTTTTAATTTAGTTGTAAATCTGCATTCATTCTTTTAAAATAACCCCAAGCTCCTAAACTCGTGCTGCACTTTTCTTTTTGCCTGTGCATGTACTTTTTTAAAGTGCTTTCTTTAAAATTCTCTTATGAAAGATTTTATATCGATCTTTTACCCTATTTAAATTTCACTTTATTTAAAAAAATTTATCGTGCTTTTTTTTAAAAAGTAAGAAATCTTTACCTTTCATTCAAACTTTTAAGTAAAACTCTTTTAAAGTTTTTAATAAATTCTTCTTTCAAATTTAATTTCATAATTTAATAGTAATAATTTTAAGTTTATATTTTATCTTATTTTTTTTATAATTAATTTTATTAATTATATAGTCTTGTTTATGTTATAATTATTTAATTTTAGATTAATTATTTTGTAAAATTAATGCATTTAATTATTAAACAAGTTTTTTTTAATTTTAATTTTTTAATTCAACTTAAAGGGGGTTTATTTTTTGAAAACCTTACATTTACTAGAAGAGGACAATTTTTTTTTCTTTTAAGCTTAATTAGTTTTATTTTCTTTCTCAAGTTGTAAACTATTAGTGTTATTTTAATATAGTTTTTTGTGCACTTAAATTTATTTACAATGTCCACTTTAATCCCTGAAATTAAATTAACTAGTTCCAACTATCATTCTTGGAAGACTCATATTTGTTTCATTTTTCGTTTTAAACACCTTTTAGATGTAGCTACAGATCCTAAATCTAAATCAGGTTCATCTGCATCCAAAGATGAAATTGAAAAATGGAATCTCAAAAATGAGGAAGCCCTTGGCCTCATAGGTATCTCCATGTCACCTGAACTTTATGTTCACATTGGGACATGTACAACTGCCTATGAAGCATGGGACAAACTCAAAACAATTTATGATAGTACAAATGAATAAAGAAAAATTCAAATTCAAGATCAACTTGAAGATTTGAGGTATTCTGATTTTAAATCTATGGATGAATTTTTATTGAAATTTGATGCTTTAAATAGTCAATTGGATGGTTTAGGAGTTAAATTAGATAATCTTAGATTAATTCATCTTATTCTTAAAAAGTGTCTTCCTAGACAATTTCAACAATTCATTACTAATATTCATGCTCAATTAGCTATTCCTTCTTTAGCTACTCAATTAAATTATGATATTTTTCGTGATTTATTAAGACAAGAAGAGGCTAAGTTAATTCAATTTGGTACTCTTAAGTCTAATGAGCATGCTTTTTTGTCTAGTCATAACCAAAATTTTAAACCTCATTCTAAACAACAACATTATAATTCCAAACCTCATTATAATAATGGCAATGATCCTAGAGAGTTTAACTCTTCTAAGAGACCACATTGCACTTATTGTAATAAGGATGGTCATTGGCAAAATACTTGTTTTAAAAAGAAAATTGAGAAAAAGCCTATGAATCAAAATAATCAACAATTTCATAACAATGGTAATCAATCTAGACGTGCTTTTACATGTAGTTTGAATGTTTCTAAACCTTTTTGAATGGGTTATTGATTTAGGTGCATCTCATCATGTTGCTTCACATAATTTTTTTTTTAAATAACTTCACAAGTACTTTATTATTGGACTTGATCAACCCAATAATAGTGTACTTGTTTTACTCAATTATATTTGGAATATGAAAAGGGGATATTCATGTAGTCATGAATGCATGAATATCGTCTTAAATGACTTATTTATACTTAATAATACTTCACTTCATAATATGCAATTCCCATTATTCCATCATAATTTTTATTTATTTTTAATATTAATTTTCATAACTTAAGGTGGCTTGATTTGTGGCTTTTCATCTATTACAATATTTAAAACAAATCTAGTGTTTCCTTCTCAACTACAATTATGTTGTTTTGAAAAAGGGAATTTGATATTTTATTGTGTCTCATTAATCTGATATTGTGCATTATTGGTCAATTTGTCTTTTTGATGGATTTATTTCATCTATATATTTTTTGAAAATTAAAAGCTCATTGGAGTATTTGCCTTCTTGATGGATTTATTCCATCTATATATGTTTTGCAAGTTAATCACTTTATCAAGTCTCAATGGAGCCTTTACATATAATTTTTGTGCTAGTCACATTTGCAGTAATGTTGCATAGGGAGCCCTATCTATAATGAATCATATATTTTATCAAGTCTCATTGGAGTTTTTTTTTGGGACCCATGGAAAATATTTCCATCCACTTTGATGGTATGCACTTACTTATTTATGTTGAACTTAGATCTATTTTCTTAATTGATGGGGATCAAGTTCTTGAAACTTTTATGTTTCATTATTTTTTTGAAGGCAATATGGTTTTTATACCATTATTAGGACTATTGATATTGATTTTTTTTTACTAAGGCACTATGTTTTTTTTTAAACCATCTTTAGGACTAATTTTCAAAGTCCTTTATTATTAATCTTGACACAATTTCCCTTTACATTACAACAAATGATGTAGTGAGAGGAAACCTAGAACTATTATTGCTATGTCTAGATATATTGACATTTTATAATTTGGGCTATGCTTTCTTTCTATCTCATGGTTTCATTAGAAGTAAAAATGGTCCAAATTTATATATTAAACATAGTGAAAATGATATTGTGATTATTATTTTAATGATTTAATTATCACTTCTAGTTCTAACTTTTTGATTAGTGATGTTAAGTCTCAACTCAATCAACAATTTCAAATGAGTGATTTGGGCCTATTACATTATTTTGGGTATGCAAATTTGGCAAACACCTAAAGTGTTGGATTGGTTTCTAGCTTTATGTCTAAACCACAACAAACTCATTTTAAAGTTGCAAAAATAATTTTAAGATATGTTAAAGGCACTCTTAATCTTGGTCTCTTTTATGATGCAAATTATGATTTTTCTTTAAAAGGTTATACTGATTCAGATTTAGAAGGTGATCCCAATAATGGGAGATCCACTTGTGGTTATTGTTTCTTTGTTGGATCAGGTACAATCTCATGGAATAGTAAGAAACAAAAATCTACTTCTCTTTGTTCTACAAAAGCTGAATATAAAGGTTGTACAAATGCATCTAAAGAGGCATTATGGTTAAGAAGATTACTTGAAGACTTGGGTCTACCTCAAAAGGATCCTACTCCTTTGTATTGTGATAATCAAAGTGCTATTGCTTTGGAAAAGAATCCAATTTTTCATGCAAGGACCAACACATTGCTCTTCAACATCACTTCATTAGAGAGCAAATTGAAGACAAGAAAATTTCTCTTTTGTATTGTAAAAGTGAAGATCAAGTTGCAGATATTCTCACCAAAGCTCTTTGTAAAGATAAATTTCTCTTTCATTGTAAAAATCTTGGTTTACAACCCATTGAAGGGTTTGATGTAACCTCCCCAAGTAAAGCTTAAGGGGGGATGTTAGAAGATTAATCTTTACTTGGTAAAGGTTATTCTTTAATTGTAATTATTTATTAACTTGTAGGAATATTCCAAAGGAATCCCTACAAGTCTTTTGTCTTTTTTGTCATCTCACACATGTGTGAGGATGGCTTATTTTTAATTCCTTTATTAAGGAATATTTGTAACCACCTCCTTAAGAGGTGACACTTTGCACACACATAGATAAATGGTGGCATTCATTGAGTTGGGAGTTACATTCTAACTCCTCTTTCTCACCTCTACTTATTGAGGTGCTTCTCCTCTCATTCTTCAAGATTCAAGCAAGCAAGCTAAGGCTGAAGCTCTCTTGTATTATTCATTAGGAATTTTGCCTCCATTCATAATATTGGGGTTTTCTTGTTTTTTCCCCTTAACAAATTCTTGTGTCTCTCTTGCTTTGGTGGTGCTTGGTTTGGCTACTTCAATTTATTTTGTAATCTCTTTCCTTCAAACAATTGCTCTTTTATTAGTACTTTCCATTGCTCTTTTCTATTTCCTTTCAATTTAAAAAAAATGTAAGAATAGAATCTATAGAAAATTGAATTTAGTTTCTAGAACTACTAGGTTTTAAAACCAAAATCTATTTAGGTGAAAATTTGAAATTTCAATGCGATGGTACTTAAATTTCAGGGAAAAAAGAAGTAGGTGTTTGTCTGACCACCCTAACTGCAATAAGATGATAATATTTTTTTATAATATTTTAGATATAAGTAGAGGACTCCTCGTGCCTCGATGTGATGCATATTTTTTGTAATTTTTTCCAAGTATAATTAATTATGAATTTTTTATTGCAACTTTTAAAAAATATAAAAACTCGTATGTCTAACCACCTTAACTTGGTCAAAGCTTCATGAAATTAATTTTTTCTTTTTAATCCTATAGTATGTGAAACATAGAATGTGATGTTTTGATTCAAAAAATGTGCTATCGTTTGAAAGCTATAGATGTTTTTCAATCAACTTATCAATAGGAATTTAGTCGTAATTTTAATAGAAAATGAATAATAATTACTCATTAAATTCAAAGTAACACATAATTTATATTGGTGGAAAGCTGAGAATCTCCTTTAAAAACCCTTTTCATTTCATCAATTTTGGGTAAAAAAATTGTTAGCCACATACCCATCATATTGCCACTTTTTGGCCCATCATGATCCTCACATACCCTAATACCTTATTTTAACAATATTATTTGAAGTATCTAACTCATTTGATTTATATTTAGAGATATTTCAATTCCCACATGGAAAACCTAGATGCCTTATGATTGCTAAGAAGTAAAATGATGAGAAAGAGGGGTGTCCCTAGGGTTTTCCAAAATGGAAAAGTGGATCAAAAGAGTGAAAAGGGGTCCTATATTTCCTCAATTAATTAGGAAATGAGATCCAAACAATGAAATAACTGTCAACCAAAAGGTGAGTCATGTAAAAGTGGTAATTTGCAAATTTCCCTTTTTGCAAGGATGGGGGTCTAGGCCAAAGAGTACTTTTAGGAGAAAGATTGAAAATAGTTTAAATCAACTCCAAAATGACTTCTAGAAAATGTAACTATTATGTTTAGCAAAAACTAAAGCAACCAATAGAGTTTCTAGAAAAATTGAGAGTAATAAATGTTGTGCACCTTTCAAAATTTGTTGTTTCTACAAGCTGAACATTGACTCATTCACCCTAGGATGAATGGGTCTTGGTAGGATTTTCTAGAAAAATATGAATCTAAGAATGAATCTTGAGACTAGAAATTCCTTCACGTAACTTGATATCTATGCTCTCAAATCTGGATCTGGGAAAAATCTGCAAAAACAATTTGTTGTTTGTTGGTGGATATGGGTTTGCCTCAGTCAAACCCGAAGTTTGGTAATTAAACCTTGATGAAGAACATAGATCTGAAACATGAAATGTGTGTACAATCCTAACTTTAAGTCTAATATTAATACTAATAATGCAAAGAAACCATACTCAAGTGTGTTAGAATAGGATCCCTAAATGAACATGCACAATGATGAAGACCTATTCAAGGAGATCTCAAATCGCCTTAATAAGTTATATATTTGATTATACCTTCCTTAGGCTAAAAGTAGAGAGATAATTGAACATGGAATAAATTAGGAAATAATTCATTAGGCTTGGTTGAATGTCTTGTGCACCTCCCAAAGCCTAGAATCCATAGTGATTCTCTATAGGACACTATCATCAATCCTTTGGCAATTCTTGATCTTGATAACAAAAGGAGCTTGAAAACCTGCAAAAACAACTCAAATGCTGCTCCAAGAATTCACTTTTGAATGAAAGTCTACTTGCTCTTGAATGCTTGATCTCATATGAACATCTTTTCTTTCCTTCTTGTCTTGCTCTCTCTCTCTCTCTAGTGTAAAATGAATGTGAGACATAACTTTATAGGATTCTTATCTAATTTTCCAATTATCAAATCTCAAAAGCTGACATGTGAAATTTGAATTTGAGAGATTGAAAATTTTCCAAAAACGTAACAAAATTTGAGTTGAAGGCAATTAATGAGGACCCATTCACCCATGCACAAATGGGTCTTAACCTAAAACTTGAGGACTCCATAAATGTCAGCTCATTAATTTAATCAATAGCATTTATTCAATGAGGGTTGTGGTGTTGGAAATTAAATAAATTTAAGTAAAATAGGCCTTGGGATACATGATAAAGGAGTATTAGGGGTCTATTAATGGGATTTTAAAATGCATTAATGAAAAGGTCACCAAAATAGGTCCAAATAAGTGTGAATTGTACTTTCTCCTCGAAAGGGGTACAATTTTATACACTACATTTAGCCCCCATTTTAATGGCCATATGATACTGGATTTAGGAAAATTCATCGCCAACAATTCACCAAAGGAAAATTCACCTCCAACAATTCACCACAATGGAAAATTCACCGACGAAAAAATTCATGGCCAAGTAAAATTCACTGCCAACAATTCACCAATATTTTTTAATATATATTTCAAAAACTTGGTGAATTGCTAGTGGTGAATTTTACTTGGCGGTGAATTTTCCATGGCAGTGAATTGTTGGCAGTGAATAATCCTTCGATGAATTGCTGGTAGTGAATTTTCCTTGGATGAATTGTTGATGATGAATTTTTTGAATGCCTATGATACTATGTTTATATGCAAGCTAAATGAATTCTATCATTCTTTATAAAATGATACTCATTTGGATTCATTAGGGAGAATGAAGCCTTCATTGTAGTTATTTGTAAAACCATAATGTTAGGAACCACATCCTACAACATGGATTTGTTAGTTACTCAAAAATCCTCTTATCAAACTTCTACAAAGAATCAAATTTGAGGGTAGATGTATGCCCCCCTAATTCCACTTTCTTTATGGAGGTGGAATCAGAGTAGCCACGAAACCACATCGAATTACTTAAGTCATATCATAGGGTATTTCCAAGTACCATACCACATAGTGATAGACATTTAATGAGGTTGGGAGTGGAATTATGATTCCAACACAAAAAATGACATCAAAAACAAATTTCTCTAGCCACCAATATGTTGATTTGAATGAAATATACCTAAAGTAAAATATACCTTTTTAATTAAACTTGGTATAAATGAAAGAAAATGGAATTTTTACCTCTCATTTTGACATTTAACTTTGTGCATTTTACCTTGGTGTAGACTGATCCAAGATGTTGAGCTAATGAACCTATAGGCCTCCCAAACTTGAGATGATATGCGATGAGTTGGTACGATAAGCGATCCAAGCTACGATGAGTGGATTTTGTGTTACTTTCTCTTCATTTTCATGCATTTACAATACTTTTTCATGTATTTTTAGTATTTTTAGGACCCTAGAAAAGATAGTCACAAATAATCCATCATTTTCGCAAAGCATCCATCATTGGCACAAAGTGTCCCACTTTGGCACAAATTGTCCCACTTTGGTGCAAAGTGTCTAGAATTGTCTAAAGTGTCCAAGACCCCCCATCCAAAATGAAACATTTTTTCCAAATTGGTCATAAAGTGTCCTAGAGCAACTTTAGTGTACTTTTTAAATTCTTTAGTGATTATATTTAATATTTACTTAGTTAATTTTATTATTTAGATCCCTCGTCGAGCTCGCCAGTATCTCAAAGGGAAATAGTTCTATTTCCTTTGAGACCTCCTTACATGGCTTTCAGAGGAGGAGATCAACATCTTATAGGATACAAGATTATTTTGGGTTTACACCATGGCACCCATAAGGTACCACGACACCATGCTTCTAGCCTTAGTAGAGAGGTGGGATGTGGAAATCTTTGTGAAACAAGATAAAGATATTTTTATATAACTTTAAACAAGATAGAGATAGATAGATATATGGAAGACATATATATTGATGTTTCATATGGCCTTCTTAATTTACATTTAAATGAATTAAATCTATGGTTTTTTTTGTTCTTCAATTATAGTGAATTTTACATGTATGATAATGTTGTTTCAATTTATATCATAATATTGTTTCAAAAAGGTTTCTAAATATTTGTATCATACTACATTGTTTCAATATACATATAAATTTCATAATGTTATTTTAGAAATGGTTATAAATATTTGCATCATAATGTTGTTTAATGCTATATATAAATATCACAATTTTGTTTCAAGTTATATATAAACCCTTAACTTATCTATATATATATATATATATATATATATTCCATGATTAGATAAGGTTTGTAAGCATTATAATTGTGAATATGATCAATTAAGAGTTGTATGCAATTTAAATTTTTGGCCAAGATGTCATTTGCTGACGTGAACCCCTCACACAATATAGTACTCACCACCATCAAATCCTCTCCTTTACTTTGAATATATGTGTTTGTATATGTGGCTATTGTTTATTGTTCTTACACTTGGCTCAATGAAAATGAAGAACAAAGCACCATCAAGAACCAAGCGAGCTATTAAGAGAATTCGAAGCAGCATTGCATCCATAGAAGAGAATTTTGAGGCTGCCAGATAGTGATGAGGATGAAGTAATTCCTATCCCACAGTTGATTGAACCTATAGTCCAAGTGAATGCAACTTTTACAACTAAGAAGGTTTCAATCCAATAGGAATAGTCCATGAATGACATGAAATTTTCCATGGCAGACGTTGAAGACAACAAAATGTCAATAATAGGGGTAGCAAAGAAGTGGGTTCCTTAAACAACCATGTTGACTAATTGGTTGATTTTTGTTACCTCTACAAAAATGAAAGGGACCTCAATAGTCTTGAACAATGATGAAGAGGAAACGGTTGTCAAATGGTACAAGGAGATGGCTATTGTTAGCCATGGGTTGAAAATTATTATTCTGAAATATGAAGGAGAATAGATCTCTA
This sequence comes from Sequoia sempervirens, assembly GCA_007258455.2. Taxonomy (NCBI): domain Eukaryota; kingdom Viridiplantae; phylum Streptophyta; class Pinopsida; order Cupressales; family Cupressaceae; genus Sequoia; species Sequoia sempervirens. Next base: position 14,745 of record VDFB02003712.1, on the reverse strand, counting down.
TTAGAGAAGGCCTAATCTATTCAAGGATGGGCTTCATTTTAAGTACTAGTGGGTGGGATTCAAAAGATGACATCTTGATTTGAATTTGAGGAGAGCACAAGGCCAAGATAGAGACCATGCATCCAATTTGTGGCCTACAGTGTTTGCATTTTATGAATCATTGATGAAGGAATATGCAACCAATCTGTATGGTCCAATGAAGATTTAGAACTATGATGAGACTAGCATTGAAGGTGAATGAAATGGTGTAATGAGAGTGCTTTCCAAAAAGGGCAGCAAAAGTATATCCTACATTATACCCAAGAGCTGAGAGTGGATCACTATTTTATATTGTTTAAACGTTGTTGGATAGAAGATAGCTAGATTTTATTTGTTTAAGAGAAAAAAAATATTGAATAACTATATACTTAATTATGAACCAAGTCTATGTACGGCTTCTCAACTCCATATGTGGATGACAAAAGACCTCTTCTTGCATTGTCTACACTATTTTGTTTCTTTTGTACATGGGTGTGTCTCATCGACTAATAGACACCTTTCGATTTTTGATGGCCATTGTAGCCATGTAGAATTTTCTACTATTAATGAAGCAAGGTCACTAGGCATTGACTTGCTAACCCTAGCAGCCCACACATCTCATAGATTACAACCACTTGATGTTAGCATGTTTGCATCTTTTAAATTATATTTTAAAAAGGAAAGAGTAACATGGACTAGTAAATATCCAAATTTAGAGATTAAAAGCATGTGCAAAGTTGGTGAAAATTGACAACACTTTAGAAAGAATTGAATATTGACAACATAAAAGAAGGCTTCAAAAGAACAGGTATTTGGCCCCTAAATCTCGATGCATTAATGGAGGACATGTAGCCAAGTGAGACATTCTAGTTTGTTGCCCTTGAGGAAGCATCTACAGAAAAAAAACATTCTAATTCTATCCATTATTGGTGTACACAAATAGAGGTTGAGGGTACAATTAGAACAACCAATTTTGTAAACTAGCATAGTCCACTAGAAATAGCTATTCATCAAACTAGCGATCTCTGATTGGAACACCTGGTTTAGGTGACCAACATAGTCCACAAAGAACACCTTTTTTAGGTGACCAATATATATATATAGACATATCTCTTTCTCTACCCAGTGCACTAGAGGAGAAATCATGGTTGTTAGAGGGGGCTACAAATATTGGAATTGATTTGCATGTGTATTTAGAACAATGTATCCAAGGTCATCTCCACTAAATAGCATGAGCCCATCTACCTTAGTGCATTTTTATGTTGATTGGGGAGAGTGTGAACCCAATCAATTAGTAGGAGGTGAGGAAGTGGATGAAATAGCTAGTGAGGTGTAGTTTACAAATGAAGAAGATTACATGGATCCATCAAGAGGCCAAAAAAGTTTAGAAATCTCCCAATTTTTGAAGTTACCTGTTCATTTAGTGAAGGAAAACTCCAATAAGCTAGTTGATCGTGAGATTCAACTTAGTAGACAATTCCTAGCTCCTCACCATAGATGACTACATGATGTTGCTACTGGAGCAAGATGGGAGGAAGAAGGATATTCAACAATTGAAATATAGGAAGAGAGAATAGATTGAATAGTAAAAGATTGAAATAATTGTAGTAAGGGACCTCAAAGAACAAATGAGAATTGAAAGAGAACAATAACGACAAGTAGCTAGGGTTCAAAGAGAACAATGAAGGGAGAAGAAGTAAAAAAAAGGATCAACAAAGGATTGAATAGGAAGCTACTAAAAAAGAAAAATAAATGGAGAAGGCTAGCGAGGAGGCAGAAAGGGAAAGGCATCTTAAAAATCCTTTGAATCCCTTACTTGACTATCATGCAATATTTACTGAATTTTTTTCTATTCATTGCCCAAAATATTGTACACCTTTGCCTACCCCTAGTATTACCTAATCAATTTCAAGTTGCATTCCTACTAATTCAGAGGCCACAAACATGAGTGAGTAGTTGGCTATATAAGATGAAGATACCAACAACACACCAACATATACTTCCCATCATTAGATAATTATTTTCTAATTTTCTTTACATAATTGGAATGTTATACTATAAACAGTTTTGTTGTTATTGTTTTGAAGGTTTCTAACTAATGTAATTTTGTAACTCATGTTTCTAACTGATTGTTAGATTGTAAATAGTTTTTTTGTGATTTTTTTGAAGTTTTCCAACTGATTTAATTTTTTAATTGATGTTTCTAACTAAATGTTAGATTGCGAGCAATTTTGTTGTGATTATTTTGAAGGTTTCTAACTAATGTAATTTTGTAATTGATGTTTCTAACTAATTATTAGATTGTAGCCAATTTTATTGTGACTGTTTTGAAGGTTTCTAAGTTCAAACAATAGTATGATATAAATTGAAACAACATATTCATACATGTAATACTGTAATTGTAGAACAAACAAATAATACATCTAATTCAATTGTATGCAAATGAACAAGGCTGTGTCTAATGAAACAAGAAATGCATGTTATACTATCATATCCCAAATTATAACTCTTACAATCATTAGGTGATCATGTTAACTAATTATACACACACACACACACACACACACACACACACACACACACACCTATAATTAGTTAAGGTGTTATGTGTAACTTGAAGAAGGATTATAATATTTCTATATAACTTCAAACAAAAGTATGATAAAAATTGAAACATGTATATTCATACATGTAAGAGTCATTGTAACTGAAAAAAAAAAAAACAAACCATACATATAATTTAATTGAATGTAAATGAACAAGGCTATGTGTCAAATGAAACAAGCAATGCATGTTATACTATCATATCCCCAATTCTAATTCTTACAACCCTTAGGTGATCATGTTGATTGATTACTATATGCATAATCAATCTAGGGTTAAATATATAACTTGAAACAAAAAAATCATACAAATATTTATAACCCTTTTTGATACAACTTTATGATATTTTTATATAACTTCAAATAACATTATGATATAAATTGAAACAAAATTATCATACTTGTAAAAGTAAGTGTAATTGAAGAACAACTAAAGCATACGTGTAATTCATTGAAATGAAAATGAACAAGGCTATATGAAAAAACAATTTATATATCTCTGCCATATATATGTGTATATACATCTATATGTATGTATGTATGTATGTATATATGTCTGTAATTTCCATATTTATATTGATAGTATTGGAGGTTATCATATGCTCGACTGTTGATGGTTTCATGCACCTATCCTTTGGTTGATTGTGTGTATGCAAATGGAATAGCTATTTACACATTCTTAAAGCAGCTATAAACTAAAGATGATAGGTGGAATGATATGTATATAGGCAAGTATTATTAAAGAAAATCAAGATATGTATGAATAATAAACATAAATTGAATAGTGTATAGAATTGGATTTTTACAATAGCTTTGAAATATAGATGCTTTGGAAGCTACAACATATTCATATAGACATACATATGTATACATGCATACGTATGGACATATGCATCTATTGTGTATGGCATACATACATACATTAACTAATGTGTTCCATACATGTAGACATACATTAGTTAATGCATGTATGCATGTATATATGTATGCACATATACATAGTTAATATTAATTTAATATATAAATTTAGAAGCACTCAAATTATTACCAATTTAGGTTTAAATGCACGTAAATTGCTATCAAAATTTTGTCTATACCAACAAAAGCGAATGTAGTATCGAAAGGGAAGAGAGGATGATAGGGGAGTGGGTAATGTTGTGTGAGCGATTCACGACAACAAAGGACATAGTTGGCAAAACCATAAGTGCATGAAATCCTTAAGAGTCAACCATATGAAACCCATGAATGGCACGTATATATATACACATAGTCAGGAAAATGATAGTTGCATGATACCCAAGTAACAAGATGAGTTGCCTACATTGTTTATAGATATTACAATAGAATTTATATTATTTGATCGATTGTGTGTATACACACACACTAACACACACAATATTTTACACTATAATGAGGTGGATATGAAACTGAAACGGTTTATCATTTTTCCTCATATGTTTCATACCTTTAATATGCAAACAAAGCATAGGTGGAACACCAAAATTTAAACCAATCAATAATACTTGAAGAAAATAATGGAGTGATGAAGATGGTCACATGGAAATATTCCTCTCACATCAATCTCATGTGCAATGTGTTAGGAAATTAAGGTTTACCTTTACTTAATCAATTATTAAGTTAGTTAGTTGGGTGGGAAGTTATTCCTATATGTTGTTTTATAGATTTTATGGAACCTTGTGGCTTTATAAGCAAATGAATTCAATATAAAATCATCCAGATGTTATTTTTGTGCAACAATGATGTGATATTTAATTGCAATCTTCTCACCATTCTAACATTGGTATCAAAGAAAATTAATCATGTGTCTATGAAATTAGGAATGGAGGTAGTTGTTGCAACACATTTGATAGGAACAAGTGAAGAGGCAGTTGTATTGATAGTTAACGAAATTGTAATTGTGAATTTGAAGGAAAAATGCATTGAAGAAAGTTGCTCCACTTTCCTTTACATTGACTTCTCCAGTTGTTAGATCAAGCATTGATGAGAATTTTTGGTTGTTGACATTGATGCCAATTATTCCCTGAGAAGAGCACTCTTATTTCAAATTATTTCTTTCATCTATTTTTAGGAGACAAAAGAAGAACCAAATTAGGGAAATTACTAGGCATTCTTCATTGTTGGTTGTTAGACTTTGAATGTTTCTACAAATTTTATATTCAATGCAGGTCTTTTTCCTTATGTTGCACTAAAATTGGTTGTTAATGCTATGCATAAGAGTGGCAGAAAAAAATAGGATGTTGGGGGATTTAAATTAAAGTGTAGTATATACTATTGATCTCAATAAGAGAGCTGGAGAATGCTACATTTTTGTATTGTTGTCTATCGTTCTCATTGAAAGTCAAAATTTTCCAATATACATGTGATTCATAATACATTTTGAGATACGTACTATTATTCCAATGTTGTAAGTCGATTGTGAAGACCTACTTTTTCCTTAGTATCTACCATTTAGTGCTAGAATTTAATAGATATAGTAAAAGAGAATTACAAGAGAACGATCTAGTTACAAGAATTTAGTGCCAGATTCTAGAAAGTATACATGTAAATTAGAAAATCATCATATTGCATAAGATTTGGATATATGGATATGCTAGAAGGATGCAAATTTTTAGATAGGAGACTATAGAATATGTGGACCTCCACCTTTTGTTCATTAGCCTGATTATGGGGTGTTGAAAATAGTTACAAAGTATTTAAAATTATTTATGTTTTAGGGAATGTATAAATTGTTGCTAGATGTACATCGCCTAGTTTTTTAATTTGGAGATATAAGGGGAATAATAGTTTAGATTTGGTTGCATGTTAAGGATTGAAGGAGTTCAAATTTCAAAAAACAAATGTAAAGGTGTATTAGCGGTTGAAATAAATAGTTTTGGATATGGACACATATCACATGGCTACTTCAAATGATGCTTGTATAATTGATACCATAAATGATACACTTATCAATTCTTTTAATGGCTCACATGTGAAATCAAGTGGATATAGTGTAAGAAGATTTGATTGAGGCTGGAGGAAATGGATGTAGGAGGACATCTATCATTTTGAGGTAGCTTCTTGCCTAAGGATGATTCCTTGTATGAGAAGGATTTGTTTCATCTCTGGTCCTTTCAGGAGCAAGATGGGGCATGCAGTGATTTATTGGTTTGTGGATAGTTGAATTCACAAACTTGGTGAGTTGTTGTTGGTTTGTGGATAGTTGAATCCATAAACTAACTATTGATAATTGAGTGTCTCGATCCATAGTTTTTCATATATGTGTTTGTGGGTAATTGAGTAAGTTTTGATCCAAAAATGGAGGAGTGTTACTGTGGATATAATAGAGTGAATCTTGATTCACAGTTGGTATGCGATTTCCATGTGAATAGTGAAGTGTGTCTTAATTGACAAGTAAACGTTGGATAATCAGAACATTTACCTTGAGACATGAAGAGTTTGGGCTGATGTTGCAGAGTTGGATAATCAGGACATTTTCCTAGACAAAGGAGTTTGGGTTGATGTTGATGTAGGGTTGGCTAATCAAACATTTTCCTAGACAAACAAGTTTAGGTTGATGCTGATACAATATTTTGATTTTCTTTTTTGTAATGTAAACCTTAAGGGGTGGATGTTAGGAATTTAAGGTTTACACTCATACATTATTATTTTTGTTTTTGTTTTTCTATTATATAAATCTTAAAGAGGGGGTTGTTAGGAAATTGAGGTTTACATTTAATAAATAATTATTAAGTTAGCTAGGGGAAAGGACCCAGTACTGAGCATGTTCCAATAGTTGTGAGGGTTGTTGTCACATTTTTGTCCATTAATAAAACATGTATAGACCAATACTTGAACATTAAAATATCAAGTTTTAAACATTTGTGTGGTAATAACTGAAATATGATTAATCATTTTAAAACTACTTTATATATATCATTGAATTATTAATATTTCAACAACTAACCATTAAGGAATATTAAAATAAAGAACCATTGTCATTAATTACATATTGAATATAGAACCAAATAAAATGATTTCCAAAACAACTTCAAATTACTTCTGAAAATGTAAGAGAACTCATATAAATTATTATATTCCAATATGCATAATTTTACAATATATTGTAGTCAAATCATTACATGTTGATGTATAAGAAATAAGCTAAATTGTTCAACTTTCGGTTCCCAACATGGCATCAATAAAATAATGTATTCCCTGCCATTCATCCCATCCCTCATAAATTCTAAGGTGTACATTCCTAGCCTGCAGACTTCAGCCGCCTAGCCTACTGACTTTAGCCGCCTAGCTTGCAAACTTCAGCCGCCCAATTTCTTGTACCTGCAAATAAGAAATACACAGTTCTGAGGCTCACCATTCAAATGAAAACAAGCAATCAAAATGCAAAGATTTAAAATTTCCTCCATCAATCCACCCCATCACCTCTTTGTCCAATTAAAATGCAGGATTTCAAATCCATGGATGATCAAGCAATTTTTACAAATCTGGAGGGAAGAAAACTATAAGAATAACATACGATGCAAGAAATCCATTTACATTTTCACTGCAGACAATTCAGCCCTGTCCACCATATCAGACGAGACATTCTTGCAGTTTTCAACAATTACTTCTTCTCTGCAGAATTATCAATTTTCTGCTATTTTCTGTCAAGGTATTTTATTTTTTCCTTCATTGTATTTTAACACAATTTTATAGTTCATTGCTTTTTCCTTCAATATATTTTAACACAATTTTACAGTCCATTCATTCCGTTGCAAGAACTGAACAGTTACAGGCTATGATCATATATTGTTTTTTTGAAGTTATGATTTAACTCCTTATGTAAATAATTATGAAATGTTGTTTCAGAACTGAATAAGCATTGCAATTTAGGTTCTTACATGGTATTTACATTTTTCTTACATGGTTTATATATATTAAAATACATTTGTGTATATAAACATACACTTATATGTAATATGTTTATATATATACATAAACACACATATATATACAAATATATGTGTGTGTTTATAATATATATATATAAACATACACACACGTTCCTTCAATTATTTATTTTGTTTGTTAAAACATTCTCATGACTTTCTGATAAACCAACTAAAAGTAAACATGTTTCTTAGTCATTGTCGATTTCTAATATGGCAAGATGCATTTCATCAAGAGATAATCTTTTCAGGTTAGACAATGACAATATTAAATCTAGATTACACAACTTCTTTGCATGTGTATGTTTATATATTATATATATGTGTGTATGTTTATATATATCTGTAGTAATATTTTTACTTTCAATTTTGATTACTAAATGATTTTTATCTCAAAATCTAGATAACAATTCTTGTGCATTATTAGTAAATCTTTCCATTTATTCTGTATTCCATTCTATTGTGCAAGCACCTGGCAGGGAATTGGGAGCTTCCTGTGCATTATTAGATATTTCTATTTGTACCATGTTCCATTATGTTGTGCACGTGATTCATTCACTGCTATTTTAATTTGATTCATTATGGAGCATGTCCATAGATCATCAAGGTCTTAAACCGTGAGCACCTGCTCTTGACTCTACTGCTTCTGCTATTAATGATATGCCATTATATTTTTCAGAATTCGGTACATTTTTGGAATTTGATTCACTCTGGAGCTTGCCCCCTATACAATTAAGGTCTTTAACTGCAAGCACCTAATCAAGACTCTACTACTCGTGTTGTTTATGATATGTCATTATATTTTTCAGGATTATAGCACATTTTTAGAAAGTATCTTAAGCAGGTCTGATGGATCTTATTTTTTCAAACTCTACTTACCACCTTTTTAATCTTAGCAAATGTAAAGTCTACCCCCTTGATCATCGAGACCTTAAACTGAGTCCCTGATCTAGATTTTCATAATAAACCATTATATTTATTTGAAATTATAGCCTATTTTACAAGAGCATCCAAAGCACTTGAGCTCTTGTGATGGAGACGATTTTGTTTAGCATCACTTGTTTCTATTTTTAATTTGAGCCACTGTGGATCCACCCCATTAGATAATTAAGGTATTAGACTAATTTAGATAGCAATTTCCAAGCATTATTAGTAAATCTTTCCACTTGTTCCATTCTGTTGTGCAAGCACTTGGTAGGGAAGTGAGAGCTTCTGTGCATTATTACATATTTCTATTTGTACCATGTTCCATTCTACTGTGCAAGCACATGGATCAATATTGAGTAGATGATTATGAATTTTTCAACAAGAATGAGGCATTTTCTCAGTGAACTTGATAATTGTAGCTTTGAAAAATTGAAAAGGGACATCTTTTGTGGGACAGTAATTGGTATGGGTAGTATTCTGTTAAAAATAGAATATCAGAGGAGCTTCCTTTCAAGGCAGTTGCTCCTATTAGCTTTAATAGAAACCCACAAAGCTTAGATGCTTAAAGAGTTTTAACGATAACAAAATGCTTCTCATAGATTATGATAATTAAATCATTTGAACTGGGTGTAGAAATTCATCAAAAACAACATAATGTTTTGGTATGTGAGCTACATAGGGTGGGTTTTTGAGAGTGAAAGTTCATTTTCCTTAGATTTATTCTTGCAAAACCATGCTTGCCAATTTACAGAAATCTAGCATGATAAGTTGGAATGCATAATTTAATGCCCAATTGCAACAGTCATTTTTGATATCATGCAATGTAGATTTTTGCAACATTGTTATCATTATTTCTCAACATATCTTTACCAGAATGCATTACCTAGAACTGAACTACATCTTCTCAAAAAATAGAATCTTCAAGAATTCATCAATACTTCTATTGTTAGCAGTCATATGCAAAAACCTCTCTTTAACTACCCAAATCTAATTTTTGTGATGCTTCAAATTTTAAACCTGGTATCGTTGTTCCTGAAAGAGTTTTATGATCAGGACTGCACTTTAGATTCTTGGTTTTTCCATGAATTTAGGAGAGGCCTCCAAAAATGTTAGGAGAATTGATGGGTTGCAAATTTGGCCTCACTATTGTGGCTAAAGAAAATCTCAAAAATATTTCAATTTATGGGACTCCAAGCTAATAATACAGTTTTTCTCCTGCTACCAGTTAGTTAAGTCCATTCAACTCCGGCTGTTGCTGAATCGAGTTTCTAAAGTTCTAAATATTTTTTATCAGATTAATTGACAGAGCATTCCCAAAAAATTGAACCATTTGATAGATATAGAGGCCAATAAGGTAGGTATTCTTTTGCATCTTTTTTCAGCGTGCATAAGATATTTTAGAAACATAAATTTTGAGAACTCGTATGGTGAACATATTGATTAGCATGTTGGCACTGCTTATTCTTTCATAGTTCTGGATCTTCCACCTTCAGCTGGGGAAGATTAAATGTTCTGTTAAGGAGTTCTCAGCCTCTAGTTTTGATTCTTTCCTTTGTAAGGTTTATTCATGAGCATTAAAACTTTACATTTCTCAACAAGGTCTAAGCCCCTAATGCCCTAAGAAATGAACCTACCAATTGTGCTCAATTGCCATAAACCAAATAGTGGCAAGGAAGGTAGCAACTTTCATAAGGAACGTTTATTACAGTGGATCTCTAATATGGAAAAATAATTCGTCCACTGGAAAAAGATGACTAAATACAGGAAAAACATGATAAATTGAAATATAACTTATTGTAATTGTCTTTTCCATGAACAAAGTATTTTCTTTCAAAATTATATAACTATATATAGATGCACTCATCTGCTGAGCAGAACAATCTCCAAAAACTTGATGTAAACTAACAAAATAGTTTAGAATTTTGCAACAAAAAAGAAAAGAAAAGAAAAGAGCCAAAATACCCTAAAAGAATTGTTTAAGTAGCAGCCCCCAAACGAATTTTAGGTTTGGAATTAACAATATAAAAAATCATAAATATTTTAGAAGTTAAACTAATCCTTATGTTTATATATATATATATATATATATATATATATATATATATATATATCTGTTGTAATCTTTTTACTTTCAATTCTGATTACTAAATGGTTTTTTTCTCAAAATCTAGATCCTATTAGTAATTTTTGGAGGGATTAATGGTTTATATATATTTGTAGGCATTATGGTAGCAGGGAAGAGAAAAAGTAAAAGAACGGTCAGAAGGCCGAGGACCCATTTACCACGGGGAGTGAAATTACAAGTGGTTGACTTAGATGATGGCGACACTTCAACCAAACCACCTCAAGATAACATAGCTTGTGATCCAGTTGTTAACAATGTTACAAAAACAATGGATGTTGCTGATAAATCTCAACATCATAAGCAGAAGACTAAGTGCAATAATGGCAAGTGGACACAAGAAGATATGGACCATGCCATCAATGATGTTGAGGAAAATTTCTTATTTGTAAGAGCAGCAGCAAAAAAATGGGGAATCCCTGCAAGCAGTTTAACATATTGGCTGTTAGGATTGACAACAACAAAAAGAAAGGGACCACCAACAATCCTTTCTGTGGAACAAGAGCTGGAAATAGTTGACTGGTGCAAAGACTTGGCTCAGCTTGGTCGTGGATTGGAGGTTATTCAGTTGAAATCACATGTGGCTCATATTTGTCAAACAAGGCCAAATCCATTCAAAGATGGTTTACCAGGCAGACCATGGTGGGTGGGTTTCCACAAACGTCATCCAGGATTGACCATAAGGACTACAGAGGGTCTAGATAGGGATAGAGCTGTTATATTACGACCAAGCATTGTGGCAGATTTCTATGATAACTTAGACAAGTTATATAATGCTAATCAGTATGGACCAACCAAGATATGGAATTGTGATGAAACAGGCGTACAAGCAGGCATAAATTGTGGGATGTGAATGATTGCAAAGTTAGGCAGCAGAAGTTTGCCACATATTTTATCTAAAAGTAGAGAATGGATAACAATATTATGTTGTATTAATGCAGCAGGTCATACAATTCCAAGATTCTATCTTTTTAAGGCAAAAAGACAACTGGAAATTTACATTGCTAATTGTGAAGCAGGAGCCTGCATGGCAACACAACCACATGCTTGGATGACCAAAGAGTTATTCTTGAATTGGCTGCATCATTTTGCTAGATCAGTTCCAGGTGGGGCTTCACCCACAAACAAACATCTCCTTATTTTTGATGGGCACAGAAGCCATGTTGCTTTAACTACAATCCAAGAGGCTAAATCTCTAGGTATTGATCTTCTTACACTGCCTGCCCATACCAGCCATAAATTACAGCCTTTTGGATGTAAGTATTTTTTCTCCATTCAAGACATATTTCAAGTTTGAGAGGTCCAAGTGGATGGCAAAACATCCACACTTAGAAATAAGAAGAACATAATTGACAGAACTTGCAAGTAAAGCTTTCAAACATGCCCTTGTGCCTGATAACATCATTGCAGGTTTTCGAAGAACTGGAATTTGGCCACTGAATAGAGATGCACTCTGTAATGATATGAGACCAAGTGAGGCATTCACTGTAGAAGATGATAATGAGCTTGCAGGAATTGCAAGCATTTTAAGATTGGCTGGTTATGAAGAGGCTGATGTAGAACAATGCTTGGAACAAATGGAAACAGAACAATCAACAGCAACAATAGACCCAGATGAAGGCATAATTTCACCAACTCATGTCAGCCAAACACAGTATGAAAATGACTTGGATAATGGAATGAGCTTACCAACACAAATTGACCCACCAGATTGGGCTCAAGAAAGAGCAAAAGAATTAGGAGTACATATTGATTTCCAAGGTGAAGAAACCTCATTATCCATGCCTTCTCCACCTCCACAGCCAAGGTCTGAAGTGATTCATTATTATGCAGATACATCAGAGTGGGATACTACAAATCTAGAACCTAATGGAGTTGAAGACGATCAAGGTGGATACAATGAAGGTTCACAAATGAAATCTGAAGCTTTTGCAACAAATGAAGAGGTGCTATGTAGTCAAGGCTCCTTAAAAAAGTTTCTAAAGCTACCTATTGAAAGGGTTAGAAAGAGGTCCACTGCTTCTAATGATAATACACTCAGATTGGGCAGGCAATCTCAAATACTTACTGCAACTGATTACATAATATTGTAGGAGCAGCAAGAAGCAAGGAAAGTTGAACTTGAACAGCAGAAAGCAAGGAAGAAACAACAGATGGAGGCAAAGAAAATTAATCAAATTGAACAAAGAAAAAGGAATGAAGAGAAGAAAATTGAAAGACAACTAATGAAACAGAAGAGAGAGGAAGAAAGGCTACATAAGCAAAATGAGAGGGAGTTGAAAAGGAAACAAACGCAGCTAGGTAAGAATAGGAATTCAACACATCCTTCAACTAGTTTAGGGGAGAGGAGTACTCCATCAACCCCCCTCCCTGAGCATCATCAAACTCTAAGAGATATGTACCAAATTTTAACCCCTGCATATGCTCTCTTTACTAACTTCCAAGTTAGTTTAGATAAGAATTCAACACTAGATGCAAGCAAAGCAGGTCAATAGAGTACTCCAACAACCCCCCTACCTAAACATCATCAGACCTTGAGAGATATGTACAACATTTTAACCCCTCCCTATTCTGCCCTTAACAACTTCCAAACATCTATTAGCCATAGCCCCCCTCATTCCCCTGTAAAACAATTTCAATTTTCTGGCCTTTTAGAAGAGCATATGTTTGGTCATTTTGCTCCTATTACACCTCATGTTGACTTAGTTAATCCAAAAAACATTGTACAACAGATAGTCCTGTGGAGGAGCCGGAACCATTCCCTAGCTTTATGGTGAACGAGTCAATTCTACAATGGCTTTATGGTGAACTAGTCAATTTTGCAATGCCTATTTTGCATATCTTATGTTCAATTTGGCAAAACATGTATTTTGCAAAAGCTATAATTTTGCAGACAATGTAACTTTTTTTTGCAAACCATGCCTGCTTTGCAATATCCACAGGTTGGTCATTTTGGAATGTTATTTTCTAGATGATGTAACCTTTTTTGCAGACCATGCCTATTACTTTGCAATATCTACAGGGTGGTCAATTTGGAATGTCATAATTTTCTAGATGATGTAACCTGTTTTTGCAGACCAAGGCTACTTTGCAATATGTACAGGCTGGTAATTTTGTAATGTATTAAAATTCTATATACTGTATAACCTTTTTTCCAAGCCATAACTACTTTGCAATGACTACAAGTTTCATCATTTTGTATTGTTTCAATTTTGTAGACAATGTAGCATTTTCTACAGACCATGCAATGTCTATCATTTGAGTCAATTTGGTCCAATTTCCAGTTTAAACTGATTAAGTGTATCCCAAAAACAAAATCTGGGAAATTTTTCAAAACCTACCGTGAGATGTTTAGAGCAGAAAACTTATGTGGAACTGTGAATTACCAAGTAAAGCAAGTAGCAAAGAAGTCATGATCTTGTACTTCCCATATTGATTTGCTGGCACTAAGATTTGTGAGCAGAAAAGTGCATCTATTTTTTCATTTGGCACTAAGATTTGTTGACTTTCCATTTGTTCATTTCCCATATTGAAAATATACCGTTCATCTTGTTAACAGATTTTCAGAATAGGGTTTACCTTCATCCTTATTTATAAGATAGAGAACTTTCTTGAAGTTTCTAGAATTACCCTAGAAATTAGTCACACCGATTCTCTCTTGTACAACAAATTTTTATAAAACATCTAAATTAATTATGGGCAGCTTGTTTCTGTGCAAATATTTTCTACCCAGTATTAAACATCTAAATTAAATATGGGCAGCTTGTTTCTGTGCAAAGATTTTCTACCCAGTTTTAATTTTTTTTTTCAGCATAACACTATCACAGGAGGATGGTAAATTCAAGAAAAACCCTAAATGAAAATAACAAAAAAAAGGTAAAAAGCCTCTCCAAAACTATATTATTCAGATGGATAGTTGAAATTTCTATAGATGCAAGCCAAAAAAATTGCAGAGTACACAAAAAATAACAAATTTCCATGAGCTAAAAATTGAAGCCGATATACAGAAAGATCGAAGAGAGATTTGAGCAACAAAAAACAATAGTTCATAGCCTCAGTAAGGTCATAGAAGACCTTACCAACTCCATAGATCCAAACTCCAACACGTAAGCATAGATGAATTGTTGGA
>VDFB02003711.1:0-31386 GCA_007258455.2 Sequoia sempervirens | reverse complement strand
ATATTGAGCCAGCCATGCAGTTCATCCGGTTGTGAGCGCAATTGGAGTATGTTTGAGCACATACACTCCAAGAAGCACAATAGACTGTCAGTGGAGAGGATGAACGATTTGGTATATGTTCAATACAACTTTCAACTCAAATACAGGAAGATTTTTTACCAGGACTCCACCCCGATCAAGCTAGAGGAGGTTGATCCACAAATCTGAGTGGATCATTGAGGCTACAGATGCAATCTTTAGTGACAAGCACCTTGATTGGGTGGACCAAGCAAATAGAGAGGCTGAGGTTGTAGCCATGGCTAAGGAGGAGGCTAAAGCACGAGGAGACACAGCTGGTGTTGGTGAGAGTGGCATGGAGACACAGGCAGAGACTATGGCTGCAGCTGCTACATCATCCAGGACCCTTAGACGCCTTTGTAGGAAGGATGTTGGCTCCACTATGCCATAGACTTGTAGCTATTGTTTTGATATTCCATATTAGTATGGAACATTTGATGTCATGGATTTCATATTCCATGAGTTTTGTATACATTTGACTATATTTATATATCTTAGTGTGTTATTTCCTTCAACAGCTCAGCTACAATTCGTGTACTTTATACTTATGTGATCGATGTATACTTGTGTATGTGATCAAATTTGTTTCTATTTAATGATGTTATTGTGTCTTTAAGGTTTATTCAAAAAAGGGTGCTGGAAACAAGTTTTAGATCCTTAAAAATCTCTAAATTTCTAGGGTTTTTTCATTTTGCCAAGTCTACACCGAGTCCGAGCGCCGAGTCCCAAGTCGAGTCACCCTAGCCGAGTCCGAGCGTTGTAACTATGGTCCAAACCCATATCAGCTATGGCAGCAAAAAAAATTGACACTAACTTCCATGCTTAATATGATGGTTTGAAGATCAGACAAAAAGGCCAAGGTAAAAGTTATAAATATATGATGCCAAGATCAGACATCCTCTTAGTTGCACACAATTGTTCATGTAGAATAGAGAAGAGTCACGTGTTAAAAGTTATAAATGTATGATGTCAATGGCAGCCATAGAGCCGTAAAGAATGTCAATTCACAGCCTTGGATTGTTGTTTCAATAGCATTGTACTCAAGAACAACAAATAGATAAATAAGTTTGCATTGGGGAATTGTGTATTGGAATTTTCAGGCAGATTGCAGATCACCAGGATGTACATTACTACATTCCTTGGCTGAAACTCATAGTTTGACTTGGAATTAGGCAGCCACCAAGAAAAAGAACATATATCTGAGGCTTGTTTGCATTTGATCATTTTTCCTCCAATCAACACAAAAATATTGCCCAAAGATTTGTTGCATATTCAATGTTCTACATTTTTGGCTCGTTAGTCATGTCATTATTTCTGGCTAGATCATGTTGGTTGTGGATTTAGATCCATAATTAAAATGCAGTCATTTGAATATTGCATGCATGATTTATTCATCATGAGCATAGTAGAAAATGTCCTCAGCTTATGTATTAAATCATCTTTCATTGTGAGCAAGTGATTGTAAAGAGTAGCCTATAATGGTAACTAGGGTACCTTGCTTGGGGAGGTAGCACTTAGACATGTACATGAATAATTTAGCCATCCAACTGGCTAAATCTCGACCTTGAAGTTTTTTAAATATGTGATGAAGCTAGTCTAAGGATTATTCATTGCATAGATTTGTTGAATATTTACTATTTAGGTAATGAAGAAATCTAGCTAAGAGAAGATCCAGTTCTGATTGTACTCATATGGTTAAATACATTTCATATGGGGTAAGACAGCAGAGCACCGAGGAATTTACAGCCCATGCTCCTAGCAATATGGTAACATAGTCAATTCAAAAGCCTGTCTGCTGAAAAGAGCATTTGGTGGTCATCATCAAATGAAAGTTTCCATAGGAAGTTGGGCCAACCATATTGCCAATCCCTACAGATGCCTAGACTGTCCTCTAGGCAAGTAATGCTAAATTTACTTGGCATAATTTGTACTTAGTTGATTGAGTTGGTTATTTTTCATACTACCCCTAAAATGCCCATTTCAATTGGGTAGGCATTTTTTTCATACTATCCCTAAAATGCTTGTTTCAATATCATGCAATACAGTGCAAAAAGGGCATCCATCACAATATCCTTTCAATGTCTTCCCATGAAAAAACTTTATTAAAGAATGTTTGTTGGCATGTGAAAAATGGCATCCATAACAACAATCTCTCAATGTTTTGCCACTGCAAAATTAAGAAAAGGAAAGGGCTGAACAGAATCAGGCCCCGGACACTTAGTTTGTCCAACAATTTCTAATGCACAGTAATAACGACATAAGCTTCAAGTCAACAAAACTAATCAGTCATCTATCTGTTAGACCAGTGCATTATCAGTCATAATGGAGACAACGAACAGAGAGAGACTCTGATATGGACAGAACTTTAAATAATGCGACAAATTTGGACTGCATTTCTACCAGCAGTTTTCCTCATCAGCTAGCAGCCTTGTTCAATCTATGAGAAATGAACAATTGAGCTAATTTAGAACTTAAACAGAATAATGATATTGTACCAAAATGAACAATGACTGGAGAGGAAAATTGTTCCTCACCTCAAATCCATCAGGAAATAAAGCACCATTGTGAAAACCGTTTTCTACTCCTCCCTGGGAATCACTCTCTGATACAACCTCTGTATATGAAGTGACAAAACCACAGAATTTTGAAAACATCATTAAGATTGAAACTTTGGAGAAACATTCAACAAATTAAGTCATTTCACAAAATCATCACACATAAATGGGTAACAACCAAAAGGAGTGTTCTTCTTAATAAGCTATTTTATGGAACCATCACACAAGAAATGGAGAGAATCATATAGAACTTTGAAAATCTTTTCTAAGTTTCCAACTTTGTAGGCACTTTCAAGTTTCAACAAATGAATCATATCATTGAACCATCACGTATGCATGAGAGAAAATTATTGGGAACTGTCAAGATACAAAATGCTCTAGCTGATAAATTGTTCTGCAGAACCATACATGAAATGTAGAAAGTCAATAACCGTCAGAGAATGCAAACCTGACAAGACTATGTACCTAAGATAAAATTGGATCATAATAAGAATAATACAAGCAAATTCTAATTCATTTCTATTTTTTTCAGCTCTTAAACTCCCAAAAGTCTACAGTATTACTATTAATAATTTGATTCTAAGGATCAAGATAGAGAATAACTTAGCTATAAAAAAGTCAAAACTTTAGCCTAACACAACTTTTTAAGGAATTACTATCAAAATATCAAGTAAAAAATTGAGACATTTAATTATAAGTTGCAAAACATTACAGCTGGCTCTATGTGTTACAGGGTGTTGAAATATCTTGTCATTGATGACAATGGTCAATTGTCTCTATGCATTGCTTGAGCTACTTGCTTGCTTACTTGAGATACTTGCTTGTCTACTTCACTTACTTGCTTGTCTACTTCAGCTACCTGCTTGTCTAATTCAGCTGCTTGCTTGCTTCCTTAGTCAGCAAGTCTTTTGCCGTATCAGATATGTTTGTCAGCATATGTGCCATGTCAGATTTCAAATGGTCAAATATTTTTGCAACGCCTTGGCTTAATGATTGACGGTTTCTTTTTGTGTGGTGGCTTGATTTATTTCTCCTGACGAATATGTATGAGGCGGCTCTATCTTTATTCAGACGTTGGCTACAAGATGTTGTGGAAGCTCAGTATATGTCTCTGTGGCATTAAATCAACAAATTACCTATGTGTTGAATGACAGCTAGCATTTATTGTCTGCAATGGTTTATGTGTTCATGAGTGTTCTATTCTTAGCGACGACTCGTGGAGTCTTCATTTTCCTGAACAACAGCTTATAATTATGGTTTTTATTTTGGGTCGTGCTTATCATGTAGTCGTGGTATGTTTATTGGATGTCTATGTGGCATTCCCTCCACCCCCCACCCCCTGCTGCATCGTCTCTTCTGGTTGAGACGTACTTTTGAAAGGTAATTACTATTTACGGATTTGAGTATGGGCAAGTGAAAAAAGGTAATTTGATCAAGGTTGAATTTTATGGAATCGAGCAAGTCATAGAATGTGACGGAAAATATAGTGGAGCTGCTGGAGTAGCTCATGCCTCTGTGTGAAGTCTATTGTGTGTTGTCAGTATTATTTTCACGTCTTTGCTTTTATTAAGCGACAACTTCATTTGATTTTATCTGTCGACCTCCTTGTAATGGGCAGCTCTTGGATTGTTGTATTGGAATTTTTCAAGTCATGAGCTATTGATCACCATCACCATTATTCTTCTAGTTATCGGGCATGTCATGCATTTTCTTGCAGTGAACAAAGTGTTCAATATCTGGAGTGATTTTGTTATGCCTAGGTCGGGGTGTGAGAAGCCATTAAGTTTGATATGGAGTAGAGTTGAGTATAGAGCTATATACATGCTATCACTATCATTTTGTGTGTATTGAAAAATGTTGTTCGGTGAAAAATACATGCCTATAGGTGAAGTTGTTAGCTTCAAAAATTAATCACTTTCTTTTTGCCTGAGGTCATGATCATTAGAAATGTTGTTATATTTATTCTCTGAGCGTCTAAACCCTTTGCTGTGAAGTTGTGCCATTTCAATGTGTTTACAGGAGTGCTCAGAAAAAGAGGTGATGCTTGCTCAATCTTTTCATGCATGGATATGTGAATGTAAGGAGGCAGGTTATGCATTTCTTGGAATCAATTTGTTATGAAGTATGTTAGTTTGAGGGGATTATGTTTTGATACTTGAACTATAGACTTCAGAATCTAATCAATGATTCCTTGTGCAAGCCTAAGTGTCTCAGTGAAGCGCAGAATGTAGTTTGGTATCAAAGAATTCAGGGTTGCAGTGGTGTGTTTATTTACAGTGAGTTGGTGCTCACTTTTGTAATTGAGGTTGGTGCCCTTTAAAGTTAATGAAAGCAACTGTTCTACCGTGGTTTTTTACCCGAAAGGGTTTTCCACGTGATATCTGTGTTCATCTTGTCTTATGTTTGTTCTTGCTCTTTTGATTTCGGATTCATATGGTTTTAAGTTTTAAAGTTTAAACTACTGATTCACCCCTGCACTCCCGCCCCTCTGCCCTCCCCCCTCTCAATATTTTTTGTGTGC
Organism: Sequoia sempervirens; assembly: GCA_007258455.2. Classification (NCBI taxonomy): domain Eukaryota; kingdom Viridiplantae; phylum Streptophyta; class Pinopsida; order Cupressales; family Cupressaceae; genus Sequoia; species Sequoia sempervirens. Next base: position 26,253 of record VDFB02003711.1, on the reverse strand, counting down.
TCTTCAATTGGTATCAAAGTGGGGTTCGTTCGTTTTGTGAGCTTAATCACTTGGAGGTTGATCATAATTGCACACATGGGTTCTCATGAAGGTTTGGCTACAAACAAAGCTCCCTTATTTGATGGCTCTAACTATGCATTCTAGAGTATTCGAATGGGCACTTATTTGATGTCACTTGGTTTTGATATATGGTGCAGTGTGACAAATGGATATACAATTCCTGCAACTCCTCCAACTGATGCAGATGGAAAGAAAGCCTTTGAACACAATGCCAAAGCGATGAATGCCATCCTTTGTAGTTTGGCCGAATCTGAATTTGTGAAGGTTATGCACTGTGATACAGCTCATGAGATTTGGGACAAACTTCAGAAAACATATGAAGGAGATGATAAAGTTAAGAAGGCAAAGCTTCAAACACATAGAAGACATTTTGAGAATCTCAAGATGCAAGAAGTAGAAATCGTTGCTGCTTATTTTCTGCAAGTAGATGAAGTTATCAACACCATCAAAGGTCTAGAAGAGAAGGTTGGGGAGTCTATAGTTGTTTAGAAGATATTGAGATCCCTTCCTTTGTGTTTTGATGCAAAGGTTTTAGCTATTGAGGAGATGAAGGAGCTTGACAAGTTGACCGTAGATGAGCTACATGGTATTCTTACAGCCTATGAAATGAGAACTATTCATGATCAATCAGTCAAGAAGGAGAGAGCCTTTAAAGTTTCAAGAAAGGGAAAAGACAAGGTGCCTACTACCAGTAATAGTTTAGATGAAGATTCAGATTCTAATGAGGCACACTTCATAAAGAAGTTGAAAAAGGGCTTAGGAAGATACAAAGGAAAGTTGCCTTTCAAATGCTTCAATTGCGGAAAAGTGGGACACTTTGCATCCAAATGTCCTTAAGAGAAGAATGAGGACAGCAATTGTCAAAAGAAATCAAAACATTTCAAAAAGGGGTATCGAGGTAAGAAGAATAAGTTTAAGAAATCTGCAAAAAAAAATTATTCTAAAGATCACAATAGCTCGACAAATGATAGTGATGAAGTGTCTTCAGTAGAAGAAATTTGTTTATTGCTGAAGAAGAAAATGTGCTTGAGATTAAAGATAAAGAAATAGAAGATGGGCAATATGATGAAGAAGGAGAAATAGATCTTGAAGCAGAACTTGTTAGTGCTCTTAGTGAAATCAGAAAACTTAGAAAGAAAAAATCGAAAGTTGAAATTACAGCTGCAAGAAGACAATGAATCTAAGGTTATTGCATCTCAAACTCTTGAAGAAACTGAGAAGAAGATTGTTGATCTCAAAATTCAGATTGAAGAAGCTAGAAAGATTGAAGATGTTAGAAATCTGCTCAAAATGAAGGAAGAAAACTGTGAGAAGCACGAATCAGAAATTGTTTCTCTGAGAAAACAACTTGACAAGACTATGTCTCAGCTAAATAGAGAAATCAAAAATGAAGAAAGTGTTGTCCTATTAGACAAAATTATTAGTTCACAGAAGCCTTCAGCTGATAAGTGTGGAGTTGGATTTGAAGAAGGTCAATGTTCCAAGCCTGCAAAAGAAGAACAACAAAAGACTTGCTCTGATTGCACAAAAGATTCACATTCAAAAATCAAAAACAACACTTTCAGAAGAGCTCCTATTTCAAGGCAAGATCACATGACCAGGTTTAACAATTCTTTCTTTTATGGGTATTGTTTTTCATACAATCGTTTTGGTCACAAGGCAGCAAACTGTAGAGTTTATGCAAAAAATGATTTCAGATATGTGAATAAAAATCAAGGATACTTGAATAGGAATGATTTTGCTCCTTTGATGAATTATAATGTTATATGTTACAAATGCAATAATTTTGGTCATACTGCAAAGACCTGTAAAAGCAATTTTGCAAAATCGTTCAAGCAAAGTAAAAAGAAAGAGAAATGGGTGATTGAAAAAGTTGTTAGGAAGGTTTGGAGGAAGAAGAAAGAGGTAGAAAAAGAGAAGTTGGGAGTGATTTCACTCCATCCTTGAGAAAGTGTTTAAACTCAAGGGGAGCTTTCATTGTCATATCTTATCAACCTCGTTTCAATTATGCAGGTTGCTTCAGGTTGTCATTGATGTCAAAAGGGGAGTAGTACAAGCTTCAGAAGGTGTTCTCAGAAGCAGGTTGGTTTCAGTATTGGTTTTAGTGCAGTTTGGTTTTGGTTCCAAGAGGTGTTGTCATCAATGACAAAGGGGGAGATTGTTGAAATATCTTGTCATTGATGTCAAAGGTCGATTGTCTCTATGCTTTGCTTGAGCTACTTGCTTGCTTACTTGAGTTGGTTGCTTGTCTACTTCACCTACTTGCTTGTCTACCTCAGCTATCTGCTTGTCTAATTCAAACGCTTGCTTGCTTACTCAATCAGCAAGTCTTTTGCCATATCAGATTTGTTTATCAGCACATGTGCCATGTCAGATTTCAAATGGTCTAATATTTTTGTAACGCCTTGGCTTAATGATTGGCGGTTTCTTTTTGTGTGGCGGCTTGATTTATTTCTCCTGACGAATATGTATGAGGCGGCTCTATCTTTATTTAGATGTTGGCTACAGGATGTTGTGGAAGCTCAGTATATGTCATTGTGGCATTTTAAATCAGCAAATTACCTATGTGTTGAATGAAGGCTAGCGTTTATAACCTGCAGTGGTTTATGTGTTCGTGAGTCTTCTATTCTCAGCGACGACTCATGGAGTCTTCATTTCCTTGGACGACGGCTTATAATTATGCATTTATTTTGGGTCATGTTTATTGTGTAGTCGTGGTGTGTTTATTGGATACCTATGTGGCATTCCCCCCCTGCCACGTCACCTCTTCTGGTTGAGATGTTCTTTTGAAACGTAATTGCTATTTACGGATTTGAGTATGGGCGAGTGGAATAAAATAATTTGATCAAGGTTGAATTTTATCGAATCAAGCAAGTCATAGAATGTGACGGAAAATATAGTGGAGCCGTTGGAATAGCTCATGCCTCTATGTGAAGTCAAGTGTGTGTTGTCGGTATTATTTTCACATCTTTGCTTTTATTAAGCAACAACTTCATTTGATTTTATCTGTCGACCGCCTTGTAATGGGCGGCTCTTGGATTGTTGTATCAAAAATTTTCAAGTCGTGAGCTATTGATCACCATCACCATTATTCTTCTAGTATAGGGCATGTCATGCACTTTCTTGCAATGAACAGAGTCTTGAATATCTTGAGTGATTTTGTTATGCCTAGGTTGGGGTGTGAGAATCCGTTAAGTTTGATATGGAGTAGGGCTACGTATAGAGCTATATACATGCTATCACTATCATTTTGTGTGTATTGAAAAATGTTGTTTGGTGAAAAATATGTGCTTGTAGGTGAAGTTGTTAGCTTCAGAAATGAATCGCCTTCTTTTTGCCTAAGGTCATGATCATTAGAAATGTTGTTATATTTATTCTTTGAGTGCAGGCAGTGCAAGTGAACAGCATCTAAACCTTTTGCTATGAAGTGCCATTTTAATGTGTTTATGGGGGCACTCAGAAAAGAAGGTGATGCTTGCATAATCTTTTCATGCATGGATATGTGAATTTAAGGAGGCAGGTTATGCATTTCTTGGAATCAATTTGTTATAAGTATGTTAGTTTGAGGGGATTATTTTTGATGTTTGAACTATAGACTTCAGAATCTGATTAGTGATTTCTTGTGCAAGCCTAAGTATCTCTGTGAAGTGCAGAATGCAGTTTGATATCAAAGAATTCAGGGTTGCAGTGGTGTGTTTATTTACAGTGAGTTGGTGCTCACGCTGGAGTTGGTGCTTCAGCTGTACGAAGTTGGGGCTTCGAGGAAGTTGGTGCTTCCAGTGAGTTGGTGCTCACTTTTGTAATCGGGGTTGGTGCCCTTTAAAGTTAATGAAAGCAACTGTTCTGCTGTGGTTTTTTATCCGAAATGGTTTTCCACGTGATATAGGTGTTCATCTTGTCTTATGTTTGTTCTTGCTGTTTTGATTTCTGATTCATATGGTTTTAAATTTTATAGTTTAAAATACTGATTCACTCTGCCAAATACTTAAAATTTCTAAACCAATGCAATTTGTGTTGGGATCAAGGACACCACATTAATTATGGGTAAATGAGGCAACTATGAAAAACCTAAAATACAGCCAAATTTTGGGAACATAATCTCAAAATTAGCTAAATGGTGTCATATAACCGCTAAAAAATTCTATGGTGTCCTGGGAATTCAGCCGAAAGTGATAAAATTGAATCTCAATGTCTGAATGCTTTCAGTGATGACATTTAAATAATGTCTAAATTCTTCCCAATTTTTTACCATTTAGGAAATTTATAAAGGCAAGATGGAACCAAACTCAGTTCAAATGAGTCACTTTGCAATTTTTCACCTACCAAGAAAATTTAATAAAGGCAAGATACGACTGGACTTATAACTTCAACCTTGAGCTTGCCAAAGACTTTAGGTTTTAGGTTGTACATATATATATATAAATATAGTCAAACAGTGACATAGCCAATAAAAAATTCTATGGTATGCTGGTAATTCAGTCAGAACTGATAAAATTGAATCTCAATGTTCGAATGCTTTTAGTGATGAAATATAAATAGCTGAAATAAGTCTTCTTCACAATTTTTTTCCATTTTTAGGATGAAGGTAACATAGAACCAACTCAGTTCAAACAAGTCATTTTAACAATTTTTCATCTACCAAGAAAATTCTGTGAAGGCACCATATAACCACAATTGTGTTTCAAGATTGTGTGTGTGTGTGTGTGTGTGTGTGGGTGTGTGGGTGTGTGGGTGTGCGTGTGAAGCCAATTGTTGGAGATAAAAATGTTAAAATAAGCCCAATGGTGACAGGTAGCCACTAAAAAAATACTATGGTATGCTGGGAATTCAGTCAGAACTGATAGAATTGAATCTCAGTCTCTGAATGCTTTCAGTGATGAGATTTATTAACTGAAAGGAGTCTTCACAAATTTGAACCAAACTCGGTTCAAACAAGTCACTTCACAATTTTTCATCTACCAACAAAATTCTACAAAAGCAAGAATAATTAGACTTTTGACTTCAACCTTAAGCTTGCGAAACAAATTCAGTTCCACAATATATATATATATATATATATATATATATGTGTGTGGGTGTGTAGAAAGAGAGAGAATGTTTGTATTCTTATCCTTACTGTTCAAGGAATAATTAACTTAAATAAGAAGACGCAAGTTCCACTTTCATGACAAAAAATCAATTACGGTTTTCCCATACAAAATCCTTCTCAATATTAATAAAGTGAAGTCTTTTGGACCAGGGCATCTTCCTCTTGATTCTTGCCAAGTGTTGAAATCCTCAATGAAATGGAAAAGAGTAATTTTCATTACCTGCTAAATATAGTACAAGCAATGTAGGTAACAAATTTATATATCCGTTTCACATAATTTTACAAATCATGTTTCAGATTCCTTTCTCACATGCTTGAAGGCTATTTGCAATTCACTAACCAGAGAGCTATGACTAAAAATAATTTATAGCATATCATTGTCGAGACAACTTACTGTCAGAAGCAATGGCGAATGTTGCATGTGAAATTTTGACAGTGGATGGAGAGCTGAATTTGATTCTGCCACTGGTGGAAAGTGTTCCAGAGTTATTTCTAGAGTACTTCCCACTGTCCAGTCTTGGCAAGGATCTGTGTGAGAAACCATAGTGCATCTGTCTCGCATCGCCTTTGTCACACAAAGCCTGAACATGTATGCGGGTTCCAAGAGAAGCTAAAAAAACATATAGCAGTCAGGAATATCAATTCATCAAACGCTCAAACAAGAAGAAATAAAAATTGAAAGCTTGAATTGCTGAAACAAATAGAATCACATATTAGAAAATGTATCTTCTAGAGCGATAACAAAAACATTGTCCAGAGCAAGTGATACAGATTTAACCATCTGAAGAAAGTAACTTTTAGCAAGTGGGATTTGAAATTTAGGGTGAAACATTCAAAGCTGTGATTGAATAAGCTTATGCCTTTATTAAGACCAAACAAACAACTGACAACAACAAATTGACTTCCAAATGCTCAGGGCAGATTTGGTCACCACCATATTGACCATTTCCTTTGTCAAACATGTATTTGATTATTTAGCATTTCAAAACATATGAGATAGAAACAATTAAGATTTTGGATATCATCATAAAAGACTAAATAAAAGATAACAGCCATTTTTTTGTTGCTTCAAGAGAAAATGGAAGTTCCAAAACATCAAATACCCTGCAAAGACAACAAGGCCAAATACCCCAAGAGATGAAAACATAATGGATTCAAAGAAATTGGTTATTTCAGCAATTTCCTTAAACACAAAGATTACTAGGCTGTCACTGACGCAAACTAAATATCCAGAAAAACAATCCACGTTTCAAAAAAGTTAAAAACATTGTTTCCTAGGAGGTAGAGAACATATTTTCTGCCTTGTATTAATATGTCTGAACCATTATGGATTTACAATTGTTCTTCATGTGTAGAATTCATTATAATAAAAAATAACAGCTGCATTAGATGCATTTCTATCCTAGTGGCCTTCACGTAGAAAGTAAATTTAGAGGAGAATTCTTAAGCTTCATCCTAGCCAGCATACCAAGGATGGCATAAGGGACCCCCTTTCATGAAAAGGGGAAAAAATTGCCATAACTGTATTGTTTTAATCTTTTATTATAGTTATGAGCTGAATGGATTGAAATGCATGGCTTTTTATAATGCATTCACAAATGAATGAGTAAAGCTTGTTTATGTGATAACCCATATTCTCTTTTAGTAGTGGTTAGAGTAATTATTTTGTATCATTTATTCCTTCAATAAGCTTACGTCCACAACATGCAAGCAAATATATTTCCCATTATTTATAATTTTTTTATCAACCTTACATATGATATACCCATGAATGTTAGTTGCCTAAGTGTTGCCTTTAATTCTTCTATAAAGCAATTTATCCATGCATACAAACAATTTGGAGAATTATAAGGAGTATGAATAATGAGTCCTCAAATGAATACATTTATAGCATGTCTTCAGTACATTTTCCTACTTTTTGTTTCATTTTATCATCCATTCTTCCATTTTCACACCATAATAGTTATGCTATGATAGTTTGATTTCTAAGGATTATTGACAGGATTTAGTAACTTTTGATAGGAATTATTAAGAAGTTAAAATTTGCTTGCTAATTATTCCATAAATAATATCTTGCCTATAGTATCGGTGTTCCAGTTGTTACAGCAGGGAAGCTCACAAGGTAGGTTCCAATATCCAGACTAAGAAGAAGGTCCGTTCTGAGCTCTGGCAGCGAATGCAATAGTAACTTGCAGCTTGTTGCAAGTCAAATTGCACCATGCTGCAGGTGCACTTGCAACATGCTGCAAGTTGTAGTCTGTTGCTGTTACAAGCCATTTTCCAGCATGCTACATTTTAACCAACTACATAATTAGTCATTGATGGTTGGAAACAATGTCATTTTCACATTGTTGATTTTTAGCTAAATTTTAGAAGTTCCTTGTAAATAGAGATCCCTTTAGTTTGGTTGTATAGATATTGGGACGGTTAGCAAGTTTCTTGCAATTCTTACAACCACAAGAGATTTTGTTGGGACAAGATTGTTGTAAATCCCTTTAATTAAAACAATTTGTTGAGAATGCTCTGTCTATCTATTCTCCTTCATTGCACTTGAAGAAAGGGAGAGAGGAGGAAGAAAAGACAAAGATTGGAAGAACTAGAGAACTGTGCAGATCTTTTTCAATAAAATCTCATTTTAACAATTACACTTCGTTTCTGATTGCTGCATAAAATTCAAGTATAGAGGGGGTAACACACCCCAATATTCTTGGGAAGAAGCTGCTCAGGAAGAATGGTGGTTGGTGGCTTCTCTCGAGGATAGATTGATGGTTGTATGTGTATGCGTGTGTGTCTATTTCTGTTTGATGTTTTCAATGTGTGCATAGTTTATTATTCGTTATTATTTCTACAGTTATGCTTCAGCTATTTCTAATTTAATAGATCTGATTTCTTTATTTTTCATGGTGTGGGCAGACCTCCTAGGATTAGTTTAGTTTTGCTTGAGTACTTTACAGTTTTCTGCTTTTTCAGATTTTGGTGCTTTATAGTTTTCTGTATTTTCCGACTCAGCAATTTTCATTCATAGATTAGTAATTCCTTCCCAAATTAAGATGCATTCATTATAGTTACACTTAGTCCAATCACCTCTGGCTCTGGGTGCATATATTTTTCCGTGACATAGTCAAAAAACTATGTTCCTTGATTTCACAAAAGGCATTAATCAGCCCATCAATGAGTAGCAAGAAAATTCCTCTTAAGGGGTGAAAATGAGCATATATATATATATATATATATATATCAGTCCATGGGCTCATATGTTCATCTTTTACAGGCCTAACATATAGATCTTATGTTATCAAACCAACTGTAAACCTCATTGTCAGAGCTGGAACATGATTCTTACGAGAAACATTAACTAATGAAGTAGATTGTCTTCAAATCATTCACAATACTCCATGCAAAGACACAATCATTATCCATGACCTTTTGTAGGAAACTAAATTTGGACTTCCATGCGACATATATAATAATATAAGAAACTTTGATTAACTGGACAGTACTTTCCAAATGACAATTTATTTGGCATTACCCAATGTGAGACAAAGTATTATCCCTTAGCAGTGCAGCATACACCCTTGGACACTTCACCTAATGTGAAACATAGTCATTTTTCAATAGGAGGATAACATCCTACAATGCCAAGTTTAGCACACCATGGCATTAGGTGCACAAATTATCGCCTCCTTCAGCTAAGAGCCAAAATCTGAGAGATATCCACTCCACCAAATTCATCCAAGGCACAATCCAAGCCTCGTCACTTTAGAGAGCAGACCTTTGCACTCAGCAAGATTTAGTGCCTAGTGGGCTCTTTGTGAACCATTCAACTTTACCAATAGACCAAGGGCCACCTTGAAACAAAGTCACTTTAACTAAGCTGAAAAAAGAAAAGCGAGATGTTCAAAACAGATAAGAGGGGCAATCAATAAGTAAAATGAAGATATTTAAGAGGACACGTAAAATATAAAATTGGTTTTACTTCTCCCTTCTACAGGCATTTTCATTTTTCTCAAGGAATTTAAGTACACATGTAAAGATGAAGAGACGAATATCCTCACAACGTGAACAGATACAACATATAAGGGGAAAGAAGTGTATTCTATATTAATCTAGAAATGTTTCTTCAAGGGAAGTTTTAACAATTTAAACAAGTTTCTAAGAAATTCAATAATCCTTGGATTGGGCTCGAGGGAAACTTGCAACCGCAATACAATTACCACAGCTATGCATCCAACCATTTTTGCATGTTAATAATACTCATGTTTTCTACATAAAGATTTAGATTTGTCTAATTTGCAAAACTCACACTTAAGTCCAATATAATGTCGAAGAGAAAAAGTACTCCAACATGTTTTACACATCCCTAGAAGCAAGGACATCCTAGATGATGGAATAGGAACAAAACATCCCCCTACCATCTCCAACACTCAGGATCACTCAAGATGTCTCCCTTTTTGGGGGGCATCCAAGCATCCCTTGACCATCCCAAGGATGTCAACGTGTCACCAGCAGCCTAAAACAAATAGGCTTCTAAATTTTTTTATTGAAAAAAAAGCAAGAAAAACCAAATTTCCTAGGCTAGACCCAAACCTAAAAGGGGGGACCACCAAGGCATGCAAACATAAAAATCCTAGCCCATGCTCTTTTGCAATTACCAAATGAAAAGAAGATAAGAGAAGAAAGAAGAGGAAAGGAGAGGAAGAGGAAGAGGAAGAACACCAATGGCAACTCCTTGAGGTATGTTCCCAATTCCTATTGATCACTCATCTTTCCATTTTGAATTTTCTACTTCAAAATAAATCATTATAAGGCTTTTTTTTTTGTTTTTTAGATTTTCTATAAATGTTAAATACCGAATAATGCTAAATGGTATTGCAACTTTTGTGTATCCTCTACTTCTGCGCCATATGCAACTTGTAGTAAGAAAAAAAAAAGGAAAATTATTGTATTTGTAGCAACTAGTGATTGTTTTTATCCTTAATTGCAATGGGCTACTCATATAAATGTCTTATGAATCATAGATGACTCAAAGAAGGATTGAAACTTCAGTGTATCCTTCGTTTTTGTGCCTCACACAGCCTGAAGTAAGAAAAATAGAAGGAAAATCATTATGTTGCAGCAACAGATCTAGAACTGTGTGCAAGAAAGAGATCAACATGGAGAGGGCATAATAACCTAGGAGAATAAGGCCCACCTATGTAGGGAATCTTCTTTGAGGTTGGTGCCTAGTTAACTATTTGAGACTTGAGTGATTTGTGGATGTAACTTTGTCTCAACTACTTTGATTGGGAGTTATTAGTTGTTAGATTGGGTTGATTGATTAGTCAAACTAATTGATTGTTCAATCAAACTCAGTGCCACTCAAGTGAGTTGTAATCTTAACTTAGAGCTTTACTTGACACCTCATCAAATTGTTCTTAGTTAAATTCATAGTGCACTTGTCTATTTAAAAGGCACGTATTCTAATTTTAATTGTGATACATATAGAATCTCTTTTCTAAAATGTCTTTCCAATGCAGTGTATTTTTTTTCAGTTTTAATAGAAGATAGATGTAGCATTGAGAGTTCAGATATGTGAGTATTTGTTGTTCATATTTTCAGCAGTACGTTTTTGTAAATTAGCATACTCAAATCTGCTATTTTACCATTTGATGATCTTTTGGGTCAGCTGCAAAATGCCAAGTTAGACCTAAAGTCAAGGTGTCATCAAGGTTGAATCAATGAAGAAGAAATGTGGAAGACATCATTTAAAACAAAGCAAGGAATATATGAGTTGCTACTTTTACCATTTGGATTATGCAACACTCCAGCCACCTCCATAAGGTTGATGAATGAGATACTCCGGCCCCTTATAGATTCTAATTTATTGTGTGATTGTCTAATTGGATGATATCTTAGTTTTTAGTAGAACATATGATGAACATATTTTTCATCTTAAGCAAGTGCTACAAGTGTTACATGAGATCAAGTTGCTTTTAAATGGAAAGAAATGCGATTTTGCAAGAACATCGCTTATCTATCTTGGGCATATGGTGGGAAATGGTGAAACTGAGAATGATCCTGCAAAGACTAAGGCCGTTGTGAATTGGCCAAAGCTCACATCCATCACAAAGATTAGGAGATTTGTTGGAGCTGTCCAATATATGTGTAAGTTTGTGAAATCTTTATCCTACGTTGTCACTCTTTTGCATGCTATAGCAGGGGCTGGAAACTGCTTTCATTGGAGTACAAAACAGCAGCATGCATTCAAAGAGTTTTAAATTAAAAAACAGTCATGCACCCATGCTTGTTTTTACCAATTTTCAGCAGCCTTTTTAAGTTGAAACTGACTATAGTGATTATCCAATGGGGGCTGTTTTATTGCAAGGGATAAGACCTGTGTTATCATCCGTCGTCGTTCAAAGAGGCTATCCTCAAGTATAGTACATATAACAATCAGTTGTATGCTTTGGACACAATGTTGAAGAAATGGAAACACTACCTCATGGGCAAGGAAATAATTGTGCATACAGATCATCAACCACTTCAATAATTGCAGGCTTGAACAAAATTATAACAAACCAGACATTGCAAATGAATGGACTTTCTTCAGTAGATTTATTAACACATGCAGGGTGTGACCAACAAGGTGGCTGATATATTGTCTAGACCACCTTTTCTCTCAGCGGTTAATATTCTTCCTTTGTTAAAGAGGTCTATGTTGAAGGCTATGCTAATGATAAAGATTTCAGCAAGATATATATAAGACCAAAAGGGGAAAACTGAAAAGTGGCAGATTTCGAGCCAAACCTAGACTATTTCCTTAAAGATGGGCTTCTATAGAAAGCAGGTAAGTTTTGCATCCCTATAGAGAGAAGGATGATTTTTATGAGTGCGACTCATCTCTTCAAAGTTGCAGATCATTTTGGAGTGACCAAAATCACTGCTAACCTTCAGCGTTATATTTATTGGCCCTACATACATATGGATGTGTCCAAACTAATTAGAAGTTGTAACTTGTGTAGCATTAACAAGCCAAGCAATCCAAAACTTGGGCTGTACCAGTCACTACCAGTGCCTACTAGACCATAGGAGAGCATATCCATCAACTTTGTTGGAGGTCTTCCAATGTGCAAGCATTTGCATGATTACTTGTTTGTGGTGGTGGATCGTTTTAGCAAAATGTGTGTTTGTTGCATGCAAGAAGAACATCAAGGGAAGTGAAGCAGCTAATTTATTCTTCGACCATGTGTGGGTTCATTTGGACTTCCAATGAGCATAATATCAGATAAGAACATCAAGGGAAGGGAAAGTTTTGGGGTATGCAATGGGAAAATATGGATAATCATTTGATGGCCTTTACTGCTTTCCATCCACAAACCAATGAACAAATGAAAGTTGTGAACAGAACTTTGGTGCAGATATTAAGAGGCTATAATCAGAAGCATCCCAAGAATTGGAATGATATTTTGGCTTATATTCAGCATTCTTAAAACAGAGGAGTCCGCCCTTCCACCAAATTGTCACCATTCCAAGCATGTTTTGGATACCTCCCTCCTAGTCCATCTGATGTCTTGATGGGAGAGTCAAAAGGAGAGCAATACAATGTGGATAAACAAGGTCCACAAGGCTGAACAATGCAATGGTAGAGTTTGGAAAATTCATCTTCATGTGCAGGAGAAGCTTAAGGAGTCACAAGCTAAGTACAAACGAAGTAATGACCAGCATAGGGTTGAACATAAGTTCCAAGTTGGAGACAAAGTTTGGGTGTATCTGGGCAAGGAAAGACTCAAGGACCAACCAAGAAATTGAATCCTATCAGGCATGGTTTTTTTCAGATTGTAGAACAGGAGGGAGAAAATTCTTTTCAGTTAGATTTGCCTCCCTTCTTGAAGATGTACTCAGTAATCAATGTTGATTAACCTCAATTGTTTGAAACTTTGAACCTTCCATGTTGGATGAAGAAGATGACTTGGTTTTACATTGCATAGATAACTTGGCTCCAAGTGATCTAGACGGGCTGAAGGGTAATGTGATCTTGGGCAAGAAGGTGAGGAAGACAAGGAGAAGAGAATATGAAACACTGCAGGTGGAGTTGAAAGAGCAAATGCCAAGTAAGGAAAAATGGTATACCAAAGAAGATGTGGGGAAAAAAAATCTCACTTGCTGAGTCCCTAAGTTTTTGGGACCACAACCCTCCTCGACGGGGAGGTATGAGTCAAAAATCAGGTCGAAGTTGATGGACCAAGAGGTCAAGTATTGACATTTCCGGTTGTGAAGTTGCATTGTATTATTGAAAGATAGCGTCGGTCAGATGAAATCGATTGCTGCAAGCACCATCGCATTTCACACCTGATTGAGTTTATCATTATTTCTGCAAATCATATCATTCGAATTTATGAATATAAATATTGCGAATCATATTTATTATTCTAAATCGAAACTTATATTGATTTCGCTGTTTAGTGTATATGAGATATACTTACGCATTGTTAACTGTGTTAACCCGCACTCTCAAAGAACACGTCCCATGAGTGGACGTGTCTCCACTCGTGGAGACACGTCCTCTCATGAGACGTGTCTCTTAGAGGACGGGTTTCATAACATACATATGGCGAATCTTTCTCTAAAATGCAGACATAGAAATTGAATAATGTTCTGCATTCAGCACATTAATTATTATTAAATCTGAAAGTCGAAATTCTGAGTATTTCTGAAGTCGAAAATCTGTGTCTGAGTTTTAGAGTTCTGAGTTTGGGATCACTGGTAGAACCCTTAATCTCTCTTCTTGCCATTAGATTTGTATACATTTACATGGTATCAGAGCCAAGTTGTGCAATTCCCATACAAATCTAATATCAGTTTGCTCCTGGAAATTCGTATTTTCTAAAAAAAATCGAATTCACCCACAGTCTTAATAATGTCAAGTGTGATCAGATTTGAAGATCGCCTTGCAGGAGCAGAAAATTTCACATCATGGAAATTTAGAATCATGATGATCCTTAAGGAACATAAGGTAGACTCACTTGTAAGAGAAAATTTGGAGCAACCCAAGTCTGAACCTGAGAAAACTCAATGGGTAGAAAACAATGAAAAGGCCATGAAAATCCTTGTAGATGCAGTTAGGGATCACATAGTGCCTATCCTAGCTAAACATGAATCTGCCTACCTCATGTTCAAATCTCTTGAGAGTACCTATGAGATCAACAACACCTGTAGGACTCTTGCTTTGAAAAGGCAAATCAACAATGTTCAAATAAACAAAGGAGAGTCCATTAATGCATACTTCATGAGGATTACTGAACTGAGAGATCAATTATCCACCATTGGATATCAGATTGACAGCAAAGAGTTAACTCTGATTGCTCTAGGAGGTCTTCCAAACTCTTGGGAGTCTTTTGTTCAAGGTGTAAGTGCAAGATCTAAACTCCCTAAGTTTGATAGGCTAAGATCTGACTGTCTTCAAGAAGAATCCAGACTCTCCTCTAAAGAGAATAAACAAAAGAACATAGATGAAGACATTCTTGCACTCAACTCAACATCTAATAAACAGAGTAAGAAAAAATCCTTCAAGAAAGGGTCTTCCAAAAGAAAGAGAAATTCCAATGGAAAGGGTCCTCATAAGAAGAAAGATATTTCTCAAGTACAATGCTTTAGATGTGATCAATATGGTCACTATGCATTGAAGTGCCCTGATAGGACTAAACAACAAACTTCCTTTGCTAAAGTAGGAAAGTCAAATTCAGATCATGAACCTGAGAACTTTGTGTTCTATTCAGCCCTATCTAGTCAAGTATCCGAACTCACTCTCGACTGGGTGATTGACAGTGGTGCTTCTAGACATATCACAGGATTCAGAGAACACTTAGATACTTTGACCGAAAGGTTTGATGAAGAAGTAACCATCGGGGATGATTCAGCACACCCTGTAAGAGGGGTTGGAACTTGCTCTATCAAGTTGAAATCTGGGCTTTCTCTTCAACTCTCTGAAGTCTTGTTTGTACCTGGAATAAAGAGGAATCTTATATCCATCTCTGCCCTTGAAGACAATGGTTATAGAGTTACCTTTATAGATGGAAAAGTTCTTGCTTGGCCTAAAAACTCATCTATCAAGAAAGCCCTTACCATAGGTGTAAGACAAGGGTACCTTTATAAACTATGCACTGAAGTTAATCAAGCCCTTACCCTTGACACCTTTGATTCAAATGAGATTTGGCATAGAAGATTAGGTCACCTTCATTTCCGTGCCCTACCTTCTGTGGAAAAACTTGTAACAGGCTTACCTAAGTTAAAACCATCTCATGAAGGAACTTGCAAAGGTTGTGCCTTAGGGAAGAATTCAAAGGGATCCTTTCCCTCTAGTTTGAGCAAAACTCTTAATGTGTTAGAATTGGTTCACTCAGACTTATGTGGACCCATGTCTGTACCCTCTAAAGCAGGATTTCTTTACTATGTCATATTTGTAGATGACTTCTCTAGGAAAACCTGGATCTATTTCCTTAAGTGTAAAGAATCATTAGAAATCCTCAAAAAGTTCAAAGAGTTCAAAGCCCTCTCTGAAAATTTCTCCGGAAAGAAAATAAAAATCTTAAGAACAGACAATGGGAAAGAATACACCTCTGAGATTTTTAAGGAATTTTGCCTAGAAGCTGGAATTAAGAGGGAGTTCACAGTTGCCTACAATCCCCAGCAAAATGGGGTTGCTGAAAGGAAAAACAGAACCATTGTAGAAGCTGCTAAAGCAATGCTACTTGACCAAAACATTGATACTTCTTTTTGGGCAGAAGCATCTAGGACTGCTGTCTATATTCAAAATAGATGTCCTCATTCACATCTTGATAACAAAACTCCTGAAGAAGCCTTTACCGGTGTGAAACCTGACATCAGTCATTTTAGGATCTTTGGCTGTCCTGTCTATATTCATGTACCTAAAGAGAAGAGATCCAAACTAGAACCTTCCGGAAAGAAGGGGGTGTTTATGGGTTATAGTGAAAATTCCAAAGCGTACAGGATTTACATTCCCGGGCAGAATCAAATTGAGTTGAGTCGAGATGTCATCTTTGAAGAAGACATTGCATTCAAAAGGGCAAGAAGCTCCTCTGAGTTAGAAACCCTTTCTCCTAGAGTACCTGAGGTGGAACCTGATTCTGAAATTCAGAGGGAGCATTCTGAGGAAATGTCACACGAACTTCCATCAAGTGAGAATCCAAATGATAATAAGAGACCACTTTGGGCCAGGAAGATGCTCAAAGAAGCTGAGGTTCATGCAGCACCCAAAGGAACGTTCAGGGAGAGTAAAAGACCCAAACGTTTCTCTGGCTATGTTGCTCTAATAAACAACATCTTAAACTCAGAACCTGACAGTGTTTCAGAAGCCCTTCAACATCAAGCATGGAAAGATGCAATGACGGAGGAATATCAGTCCATTCTAAAGAATGATGTATGGGATGTAGTGCCTAGACCAAAAGGGAAATCTGTTGTCTCTTCCAAATGGCTCTTTAAAATCAAGCATGCTGCTGATGGCAGTATAGAAAAATATAAAGCACGTTTTGTGGCAAGAGGTTTTTCTCAAAAGGAAGGCATTGATTACGAAGAAACATTTGCACCTGTTGCCCGTTACACATCAGTGAGAGCAGTGTTAGCCATTGCAGCAGCTAAAGGTTGGAAGATCCATCAAATGGATGTGAAAACTGCCTTTCTGAATGGAACCATTGAAGAGGAAGTCTATCTGGAACAGCCTGAAGGTTTTGTGATATATAAACCTGACTCACATGTATGCAGACTGAAGAAAGCTCTTTATGGACTTAAACAGGCTCCCAGGGTCTGGTATGAAAGAATTGACAGCTATCTCTTGGGATTAGGATTTTCCAAGAATGAGGCCGACTCCAATCTCTACTTCAAAGTAATCAAAGGTGATATGATAATAATTATTTTATATGTTGATGATCTGCTAATAACAGGAGAGGATCACCTCATTGCTCAAGGAAAGCAGGATCTAATATCTGAATTTGACATGAAAGACTTGGGTATCCTACACTACTTCCTAGGTTTAGAAGTATGGCAAAAATCAGAAGGCATTATACTAAACCAAGGAAAGTATACTATTGACATTCTGAAAAGATTTGGAATGTTGGATTGTAGACCAATGTCTACACCTATGGAAACCAACCTTCACAAATTAAAAGAAGCAGCAGTAGAATCCAAGTGTGTAGATCCAACCCTTTATAGACAAATGATTGGATCCTTGATGTATCTGGTTAACACCAGACCTGATATTTGCTATGCAGTGAATGTTCTCAGCCAGTTCATGTGTGAGCCAAAGGAAATTCACTTAATGGCTGTGAAACATATTTTGAGATATCTTCAAGGCACTATTGGATATGGTCTTCTTTACAAAAATGTTCAAATAGATCTTCATGGGTACTCTGATTCAGATTGGGCTGGAAGTGTAACCGATCGAAAAAGCACATCAGGATGTTGCTTCAGTTTAGGATCGGCTATGATCTCCTGGATTTGCAGAAAACAATCTTCAGTTGCACAGAGCTCAACAGAAGCTGAATACATTGCAGCCTCAATGGGGGCAAGAGAAGCAGTTTGGCTTCGTAAATTGCTTGTGGGACTCTTTGGTGAGCCCTTGAATCCAACAATTATTCATTGTGATAATCAGAGTTGCATCAAACTCTCTGTAAATCCTGTCTTTCATGATAGATCGAAGCACATTGAGATCCCCTATCATTATGTAAGAGATATGGTGGAAAAGAAAGTAATTCAGTTGGAGTATATTAGTACAAATGATCAAACTGCGGACATTCTCACCAAGCCTCTCTCCCGAATCAAGATGGAGCACTTCAGGAAGAAACTTGGTATGGTTGAAATGTAATTTGTTATTTATGTTTGAAATACAAATTGTTTATAAATTGTACTAATATATATAAAGATGTTTAATGTGTAAACTCTTTTGTCATGTGTGTGACTCCATGACTTTATGGGCCTACTTTTCCTGTATGCATTATTGAAAGGTGACGATCTTTCTAATAATGTACACTTGTAATTGACATTGTAAAGTGACGACTCTACAATGATCAAACTATCATGATAAATATCATGTGACTTGATATTATGGACATGTCATGATAGTGTCTCTTATTGATATCATGGGACTTGATATCATTTGTAGATCATTATGATCCTTAAGAGATAATCATGGTGGATATTTATATCCATGGATATGCCATGAATTATGGTAGACATCATGTGACTTGATGTCAGTGCACATACCATAATAAGATATGATATGAAGAATGTCATGTGACTTGACAATATCGAGAAATCATATTATGTCTTAGATATCACGTGTTTAGGTGATATCTCTAGTTATTCGATTTGATACATCTTCCCTAGCTAAGAGGGAGTGTTATTGAAAGATAGCGTCGGTCAGATGAAATCGATTGCTGCAAGCACCATCGCATTTCACACCTGATTGAGTTTATCATTATTTCTGCAAATCATATCATTCGAATTTATGAATATAAATATTGCGAATCATATTTATTATTCTAAATCGAAACTTATATTGATTTCGCTGTTTAGTGTATATGAGATATACTTACGCATTGTTAACTGTGTTAACCCGCACTCTAAAAGAACACGTCCCATGAGTGGACGTGTCTCCACTCATGGAGACACGTCCTCTCATGAGACGTGTCTCTTAGAGGACGGGTTTCATAACATACATATGGCGAATCTTTCTCTAAAATGCAGACATAGAAATTGAATAATGTTCTGCATTCAGCACATTAATTATTATTAAATCTGAAAGTTGAAATTCTGAGTATTTCTGAAGTCGAAAATCTGTGTCTGAGTTTTAGAGTTCTGAGTTTGGGATCACTGGTAGAACCCTTAATCTCTCTTCTTGCCATTAGATTTGTATACATTTACACATTGTACCTAGAAACCTGGGGTTCATCGATTTTTAATGTAGTATCATGTGAAATGAATTTATTCTTGTTAGAAGAGTGTCCAGGATGATCTGAAGCATCTCAAGAATGATTTAGAAATTAGAATAGGATGCAGGTCACAAAATGAAGATGACGAATAAGTTTGACATTTTGGCCGGTTTCTACAAGCAGCAAAAATGCATCAACCACAGTGATTTCGTCTCAGTTGTGGCGAATTGTAAAATCGCAACCTGGCAAAAGTGGCAAGAACATCTTAACCACAATGTTTTCAAAAATGCCTCTTAGTGGAAGCAGTAAATTCATCACTGTAGAAACAAACCATGAAAGATTAAAGGTTTTTGACATTTCATTTTGAATTCCTGGCATTAAATTTTCTTTTTGGAGCCAAGAAAGGACATGGGGACTTCAAAAAAGACTAAAGGAACATGATTGAAGGGTTGGCTCTCATTGTAACCTGCATGTTATGTTCATTTTGAATGTTGCAAGTGTGAAAACAGGGATTTCTAAGGTGCAAGGACATGTTGCAGATGGTTTTGAGCTAGTTGTAACTTTGTTGAAGCTCATATTTGCCCTTGGGAAATTGCAATCAATCGTTTTGGACTGGAAGATATTGGCATGAGGAAAATGAGCTCACTCCTCCAGAGCTTTCTACCCTTCTAAGGGTTTCTCTAGTTGTAAAACATGTGCCTTCAGTCTGTGTGTTGTTTCTTTGCATGGTTGTATTTTGTGTTTGCATCTATAATGAACATGTGTTATTGATTTTAATGTTTTACATTAGTTAAAGTGAAATTCCTTTCTTTGAAGATATTTGTAGGGTTGACAAGATAGAAATCTGTAATTTGTGAAGGCTAGGAGAGTATCTCCAATTTTTAAAGGATCAATAACCCAAGAAGAAATAACTCAAATAAGTTTTCAGTGACCATGTTGAAATACTATGCTGCACTTTGATTAGATAATATGCAGTGGGAGAAAACTGAAAAGACAAGGAAAAGATTGTGGACAAAAATATTTAAGCATTTGATAACAGAACTTTTATCCATTGATTGCCAGCAAAAACTATTCAGATAGTTAACAAATTTAAGGCAAACGAGTATTGTGTGTGCCACAAGGCACACAGCATTTTATAAGGCTTCAAATCTGACTGATTTACAGGAGGATGAAGCAGGCAGCAGCCAGGTACTTTAACAGCCTGCACTTCCAATTACAAGATGTGTGGGCTTTAGTGAAGATGCATTCAGTGGGTGAAGCATACCGGTATGCTCTAAGGCAGAGCAGAAGATTAAAAAAGGAAAACAGTGACAAAAATAGCAATGCACCCTTAGTTACAAGGGAAGTTCTTCAAGATCACCTGAGGTTGAAAACCCAAGCAAATACAGAGAAGTGAAGCAAACTTTGTAAGTCAGGAAGGCAAAGAGGAAAGCTGTGGCTATGAAGGACAAGGAGGTTTTGGTTTCAAAGGTAGAGAAGGAAGATGAAAACCATTTTTAAGCCATTTAGGGCCAATGAGGTGCCACAATTGTATTGGATCACAAAAAGCCCAAGTTTACCCTCAAAACTGGTAAATTTTTTGTTTTTCTCTAGCAGGCTCTCAGCAAGAAATCTCAAATCTACGTGAGAAAGTGGGCTACTAAACAATAAATTGACTATAGAATCTAATACTAGTCTATAAGTATTGAAAACACAGGCAGCGGTAGCTCTTATCAACCAACATGACTATATCAAAAAATAATTCAAGGGATGTTACAAATAATTAGTAGAAACCAACAACTTTCTGCTCCGAGCTTAAAAATAGAGCTTTTGCAAGGGACATTGAAGAAAATCTAAACTTCACTTCAAACTTAATAACTAAACATTAAAGTTGCCATACAGCACATGGACAAAACATCGTAATCAAATTGATCCAAACTATACAGATTTTCACTGGTGGAGAAATAACTAGCACATACACAGAATCAAAAAGAATTGAAGGCAAAAAATAAGAACTTGCATTGATCAAGGCAGAAGATTAATTTCATTTTCCGCCTAAACCATCCGACCTTCCTGTCCACGAAGAAACATGCAGCTAGACAGTAAACATCACTCTGCTAGTAAGGACAAGTCTATCCAACACAGCAAAATCTCAAACAGGATGTGAGAAGCGAAGCAACATAGATATCTAGAAGATTATAGCAGAACTTCTTCTCCTTTGATACAGGGTTCGTTGAATTCCCCAACGTTGTTTTTAATCCATTGACAAAGAAAATTCACGGGAAAAACTGGTATGCCAAGACCCTCAGATATCAAAAGTCCCCACACCCGTGGGTTGATCTGAACAAACACAATTTACTAGATACATTAAGATCATTTTAGATCTAAGATAATCTATTCTAGTTCATTTTCCCTGCTTAACGTGATCGTACAAATCAAAGTAGCCAATGTCAGACGTCTTAGAATAGTTTTAAAAATAACGTTTTTCAAAATGAATGAGGCCACGACACTCTGATCCAGTAGTTATATTCAGTTCTTTATAACAGATTACCATTGGTTGCCCTCTAATGAAAATCCTCTAAGCAGACCTATTTCATTTTTTTTACATGGCTATTCACAAAGAGTTTTATGCAGACCCATTACAAATATATGAACCAGTTTTTCTGCATTCCAGCTTAAAAAATTTGAGAGCGCTATTCCAGAAAAGTTCTCATAAGCGTCGATGCGTCCACATCAAGAACTCAAAACCAAAAGTTCAGACACCCGCTACTCAGATTCAATCGAAGATGACTAAAACCATTACTGTGCAGTATATATGTCGAGAGCAAAAGCGAAAACCCAAAACAAGGTAGAGATGATACATACTGTGAAGGAAGGTGGAAGCACATGAAGCTGCCATTGTCTTCTCCTCGCCTCCTTCAGTCCAATTCAATGCTTTTTGGTCTGCTTCCCACAAATAGGGGGGTTGGGGAAATTAATGAAGTAGGTAGCTGTTGTTATAGCTACATGTAAGACTTTATAACACTCGCTGCCTCCTTCGTTAACTCCGTCCTCCCTTTCTCTATTTCTCCACCTAAACACGCCATTATTTCTTGTTTCTTCTTCGAATATCACTCAATTTTTGGATGTGACTACCACCTATATCGGGCATGAAACCAAAACAATACTCGACTAAAATTTAAGAGAGCCTAAAATTTTTGTTCATGGGTGACTTCTTTTATGGTCGTCTTGATCTTGAAATTAAGGCCGGCCTAGGAGATATTATGGTGAAGCGTACAGGGTCGTTCCATATGATGCAGGTTGCCTTGTAGTTTTAGATATTGTTAGTTGACTTAAAAGTTTTAGGTAGAATTCGGTGCGTAGGTATAAATCATTATAGATCTTATAAGGAATTTGGTCTTCCCTCTCGTTAATTTGTCAGTTGGTTTTGTTGGCCTTGTTTATATATTTGGATTAGTTGTAATCGCGAAAATTGAATATGTGAATTTAGTTTATACGTAATATAATTGAGAATAAAAATAACTTTTTAAAAGTTTATTTGTTAGGACAATAATTATATCTGTGAATTTTGTTTATAATATTATTGTAAAAATATTTTTTTTAAGTTTAGTTTAAGTTAATGTAATAAAATGTATATATAAGTATAATTAATTTAGACTAATTAATTGTGAGAGTTGGATATTACTATTTCGATAATATGTGATTTTTATTAAATGTGGGAAATGTTAATAGAAATAAATGTATTTAGTTTTATTACTGATGGATTGATGAAAATTTTAATCTAGTATATTTCAAGATTAATTATAAAGAATCTCAAAGTTGAAATTGCTTTGGAAATAGAATATTATGTTGACACCATGTAGAAATGAGTTTAACAATCTAATATTACTTCATGATCGCAAACTTGTCTTACACCTGCAAATCCATATAGACTTATATTCATTATTTCACATGTTCTTTCTCGACTTCTTCTATGTCCTCTAACATCTAATGGATTGGTAGTATTTATGAATACCTTTGTGGAGTTGTTGGTTTGTCATAAGGGGACTTGTTCTTATAGGCCAAGTTCTAAAATGTGTATGAATAACCTAAAATGGCAATCTTTGGTCATACAAATGCTTCTTTGAATGCTTGTACAAAAAACTAGATTCCTTACAGTACACCAATCGAAGTGTGTAACATGAATGATATGTGTATATTACCTAAGAGTAGGAAATGATTATAATAATTGCATTAAGTACCTTTAAATACAATGACATAGCAACACATTGCACAAATTTGTGTTTAGTTGATCCCTAGGTATGAAGGATAAAGGTGGAAGTCAACTCAATTTGAACTTAGGTAGGGAAAATCTATGACCAATAACTAGTCTCAAAACATGAAAGGGGCTAGATCTCAATGGATAACGTGTATATGGAAGTATGTGTGTGCAGAGGTGTGTTGAATAGAAAATAGGGCAAACATATGGGGATGTATCATCATATGGATGAGCTATGAGGGGTGAGCACATAGGAATGTGTATAATGGGTAAGCGGATAATGTTGGTGCTTAGAGTTGTAGGTTCCAAAACCTCTAAAGTTGTGTTGTTTCTAAGTGTTAGGGGTGTCAAACACAAAGCAAAAGATCTCTAACTTACGATTAAGTACGAACAATGATGGACTAATTTGCTAAGGTGGGTAACACCTTCAATGTTAGGCTCTACTAGGCCAAGGGGTATTCCCTAAGGTACTATCTTAAAGACAAATATAAATAATGGACATAAACCCTAGAAAAAACCATACCCATCACATAAAACACTCTTATTTGTTTGTCAATGAGTAACTATATGCCAATTTGATAACACAAGGGTTATAAAAGAGATATGTATTTTGTGTTTTGAATGTGTTAATGAGATGGGAGGTTGAGTAGAAGAAGACAGGTGCCTTTATCTAGTAGGGGTAGCAAAGCCTTAGGTTTTATGATCCAAATGGGAACACCAAATGAAATCCACTCTATGATACCTTAATAGAGATAACAATAAGGATTATACCTCCAAATTCCACATGTAAGCTAGGCTCTATGCATGGAAATAAGAAAGTAGATGAAATTCCAAGATATTTAATTGAATCTATATTAGTTATAAATAAGAAAAGAAAACATACACATTTCTTGCGTTGTTTTGATAAGATTCCTTATAAAATATCGCATGAATTTTTACTACCTTTTATTTGACAAACTAGTCAATATAAGACTCGAATCAAGAAATATGATTAAGAAGATTAGTAAGATCATAAAAATGCATAAGATACTTGTGGAGACATTAAAAAGATATTGAATTTGCACATTTAAAGTATTTATTTTAGATTTATAGTATGATATTACGCTCTTTAAGAGAATTCCCATAGAATTATATTACAAAAATCCCTAAACCTATTATTGGGAAGAAAGCCTAATGGTTTTTTTACAACACTGCAATTTTCCTATCTCTTTTTCATCATCATGAAATTGAGTGTATTTGTGTTCTCGTACCACCACAATCATGGAGGAAGAACTAGGGTCATCTATAAGTGTGCAAGTCATCCATTCTTACTTGCATCATCACTGCATGGCCAAACATATAAAACCATGCCCTTTACATGAACACCCTTATGTTTTCAATCCAAAGATCATGGATTTGAGGGGTCCATAAGTATTGAGGGGCATTTGAAATCCTTACCCAACTAATCACATATATTTTTAGACCATTAATGGTATTTTAAAATGTGTAGGGAGGTAGATAATTTTTCCTTAATCGCTTGCAAGATTTCAATGAAGAACTAGAGATTATAACTATGGGGTGCAAGATAAGGTAAAACCCACAAAATTTATAAGATCAATGATTTGGAATAGGTTTGAGGATCATTGGGAACTAGAACTCAATAGTCACATTAATGGTGGTATGATCACCCTTATCATCCATTCTTGAAATTATATGTGAATCAATGCCCTTGACATTAGGTAATGGTCTTTAAGTGGGAAATCCTCTTCAAGTAGTTATAAGAGTTAAATTGGGTCATTAATGAAATTCTAGGAAGATTTGAAAGAAATACAAAAGTTTGATGTGGTATGGGAGGTGAGAACTAGAGATGTGGGGTTGTACTACAATACCAACAATTGAAAGTGGAGGCATAAATGGACAAACTTAGGATGTCTATCAAAACTTTATTGAAGATGTCTATCAAAACTTTATTGAAGAAATAAATGAGAAAAGGAAGCACTTTGGGAGAAATGTGGGATCTTGATGCAAGACCAAAAGTCAAGATGGGATATTGAAATGAAGTCTAGAAGTCCACTAAAAGCATGTATGAAAATATCAAAGGGAGATAAAGAATAAATAGAAGGATGAGAGGTGCAAAGATTCATTATAAGACTAGAGAAGGGAAGTGGATATGGGGATGAAAGCCTGAAAGTTAGATAAAACTCTACAAGTGGATGAAAATGAATGAGTTGAGGATGTAGGAAAATATGTGGGGAAAAGATGTGGAACTAGATGTAGGAATGTCTCGAAGTCTAAAGGAACTTTATATGATAGGAAGAAATAAATGGCTAAGGCATTGAGAACTTTGTGAGAATTGGATATAGAAGTGCAATTCAAACTAGACACAAGAATGAAAGTATAAAAGCCCATTGAAAGTGTGAATGTATAAAATCAACCGATCAAATAACATCAAATTGAGCCTAAATGCTATGTAAATGATCAATTAATCACACAATTCCAATGGAATTGTTCACAAAAGATCAATTAGAATTCAAATAACATGAAAGAACAAATCAATTCAACTTGAATCTAACTAAACAATGCAAACCTCAATTTGTTGTGGGATTATGTTCAAACTAGATGTGGAGTGCTCAATTCAAACAAAATCCATGGTGTTTCAAAGCAATTGACGAAGAAATGAAGTAAAATGACTCACAAAATGCTCTTAAATTGATCAAATTGGGTAATCAATTCAAGAGAGTAAGTTTACTCAATGCTTTTGAATTAATTATTATGGAAAAAGGCTTGGTATTTATAGAATTTTAAAATCATGATCAATGGTGAGGATCAAAAAGGCTAATCAATGGATGAAATTGAATGAGAGGAGTGAACATGGATCAAGGATGAATCCAGCAATTAATAATCCATGAGACATGGATCAAAGATTAGATCAATGGTTCAAAATCCATGAGAGACAACCAATTCCC
>VDFB02003710.1:24271-43230 GCA_007258455.2 Sequoia sempervirens | reverse complement strand
TTCATGACATAAAAGAGTAAAAAATATAAAACCATGAATGAACTTATGTTATAATTAAAGATCTCATGACAACTTACTTGAAATTTCCATGCTCTCTCAGTTAATATTTTAACCCTTTCTCTTATCTCATCTATTTGAGGTAATATGAATAACAACTGAAGGATTTCTTCATTGCATTTTTTTTGGGTCTTCTATATCATATCCAAAGGGCTTGCAAACTATGTGATTTCAACATCACATAATAGTGATTACACCTCCCTATGGATGCTATCCTCTACTGCTGGTGCTTTTCCCTAATCATCTGATTGTGACAAAAATATTTAAAACATTATTGAAATTAACCCAATAAACTTATGAAAAAAACATAATAATAATTATTTTTTCTTGTATCTAATTTGTACAATTACAATGAGGTAAACCTATCAGGTAGAAGTACCTAAAGATGTATTGCGATCTATGCTCTAGGCTAGAGCCTCCCCCCTATGATCAATGTGTTGTTGTGACACAAATTAAATATAAAAAAACATTACTGAAATGAAACCAATAGACTTACGAAAAAAACATAATAATAAAATGGTATACTAGAGTCATTAATTGGAGGTTGGGTAAAATGGTATATAGTATGTAGCACCCCCATACTAACTATCTTTGTATCTATGTGATTCAAATTGTGATTGATTAGCAACTCTCCCCCTGCAGTTATTGATTTTATTGCACATACGAATACATAGTTTCCCTCATGCACCTCGAATATGCAATTGGATTGCTTATTTGTTGACCCAAGTCATGTACTATTTATAAACCTTACAATATTCCTTGATTCTTTTGGCCTTCTATCAATGTACATAGCCACTTCTTTATTTTGGTCCTTATCTTTTAGTTGTATATAATTTGTTGATAGTGCATACCTACGCATACTTCATGTATATCGAACCAGTTGCATCCAATCCTTGTAACTGTAACAAGGTCTAACATACTCCATCAATTCAGTAATTTTTTTGCAATAGACCTTTATGCCATCCATGAAAAATAGGCCCAAACCATGTAATGATGATGGTGCTATGTGATATATCATCTTGTTGACACAAAAATCAGTGTTTATTGGAGGAATTTCCTTGCCTACCCATTGTTTCCATAGATGTTGTACCTCAAGGGTTCCTCGATGTCGCCTATTATTTCATCATCATAAGAAGATGACCCCCCTTCAATGAGAAAAAATTCCACGCATTTATGAAATTTTCTTCTAATCTTTTGACCTTTAGTTGATCTCCCTCTTTTAGACCTACTACATGTCTCGCTTTCCTCTTCTCTTCCTGAATTTCCCTCGCTCAAGGAAGACAGATATGAAAAATACCTATTTGGTGGTACCTGCACTCATAAGGATGTTGGATGAAGTTCTTTCATGGTGATGTGATCCAAAGGTATAGGGTTGGAGGATTAAAAACCAAGGTTGTCACTACTAGTCAAATGCATGTGGAGGTAACAATAGTTGTGAATGTATCAATAAACCTTGTAAGGGTCTAATGATCAGAGATCACTTATGATCAGAGATCACTTGGTAAGCATGGGAATGGTTTGTAGGGTCACAAACCTTGTGTTTTCAAGCCTTGGGTTTTGGGAACATCTAGACGAGTCATTGTCTTGTTTCCTGGAGGTTGATTGGGTTAGTTGGTGGAAGGTTGCTATTATTTTTTGTACCTATCTATGAAATATTTTGGACCACCTTCCTCAAAGATAATAGTCCCTCTAAGGTAGTATTGGTGTCTGGTTAGTTATTCTATGAAATTTTTTGCACCACCTTTGATGTGAAATAGCCCCTTGTGCAACCATCCTTTAAGTCTATTTCTAAATGGACAAACCCCTTGCCTTTAATGATTAAGCTCCATAGGTTTCTACCCCTATGGTTTTTGGGTCACCCAAATAAAATAATAAAAGATGGGCCCTACTCATAAAAACCCCAAAATGTATCAGAGTTTGTTTCTTTCTTAAGAATCTAGTTAAAGAGGCTAATTGGGTCCCTCCCTATCTATAATTCCTTCACCATTTTCTAGACACCCACAACATCTTTGAACCATTTATACTCTTTTGGAACTTGAAAATAAAAAGTCCACTTTGCTTAGTGTTCTCTTTTAGGCTTTCCCTAGTGTTGGAATCTGTATTGTTCTTTTGGAGGTTTGGTTGAGTTGGTGAAATATTAAGAAGTTTTTAATAGTTGCTTGTCTTTTTTTCATCTCTTGTACTGGTGCAGGAGCACCTTGGCATAATTAGGCCTCTATGAAGCAATGTTTTGAAATTTGATTCAATTTTATTGTTCCTACTTTGTAAATCATGTTATTAGAGTAATGTTTCATATATTTGAGGTCATGTTGAGGTCATTGAGTGTTTATTAAGTCCAAACGTGCAAAAATGAAAACAATGTAAAAAGTTGTCAAATTAATCAAAAAGGCAATATTAAGAGATGAAGAGTCATTAGGGTCAGTTAGAGGAAGTTAAAAGGCTAAAAGTCAATTTTTTTCCTTTAAAAAGGCTCTTGTATCTTTTAGAACTTCTAGGGCAATTGAATAAAGAATAAGTTCAAGGAAAATCTCTAATTTTTAATCATTTTTCTTCAAAAATATTGCATTTCCAAGCATTGTATGAAATTGTATGGCCTTGAACATATGGTAGAATGGTTTGATATGGTAATAATATCAATCACCTTCTTGTTACATCAAATTTCATGCATTTTAGTTAAGATTTGTGTGAGTTATTGTGGATTTACTTTAGACTGCTAAAACCCTTAGTTACGGTAAGCAGAGACAAAAATAATTATGTTTCTCCTTTATTAATTGGTGGAATATTTTTGTTTCTTGTGAGATTATCCTAATATGAATTTTCTTTCATCTTTTAGTAGATTCAAGGAAAAATCATTAAGATAAGATGCGAGGGAATGAAGTTTCTTAACTAAAAAACTGTGTACAATCCGTGAATAGAGTAATTATGAAGGTTAAGCCCTAGGGTTTTGTGAAAATACTATGTAAATGGACTTTGATGCTTTGAAGAGAATATTTCAATCAAACTGAAAATCTCCCAAGCACTAGACAAGTGTACTTTAGTCCTGATTTAGTAAAGCAACAAACCCTTATGCAAATCAGGCCTAAATTTGTTTGAGACAATAATATTTGAAGCTTCTACATTGTAAAAGTTTTGATACCTGTTTTGAATATGTTTTAGATCTACAAAGAGGGAATTGAAAAGTGTGGATAGACTTGTGTAATAGTGCTTAGATTGTGAATGAAGCCTTGACAAATAGGTTGGCAGACCTACAAGTGTTGGAAACAGGGTATGAAGGAACCAGTGAGAATAAGAACTTTAAGGGAATTTGATTATTAAGTGTGAGTTCTTGGTTGTTTTGGTTAAGATATTACCAAGGTATAATTTGATCTCATTTGATATAAGGTTTGGTGTAAGCATGAAGTTAAAAATTCCATTGCTTTGACTGATCTGTCTAATAATAGCCCTATTTTGGAGACAAAAATGAAAGTACAGTATATGATTTTGTTAAATTGTCAATAATAAAGGATGGGAGATGGTTTACATTTGTTTGAAGTGAAATGGAATGGAATTTGTTTGGTCTAGATTAGCCTAAATATTGTTTTGGGTCATATTACTTTATGTTGAGTTGAAATAGTGAAGTTTAGGAAAGTCATAAAGAGAGTTAATGG
The DNA here is from genome assembly GCA_007258455.2 of Sequoia sempervirens. Classification (NCBI taxonomy): domain Eukaryota; kingdom Viridiplantae; phylum Streptophyta; class Pinopsida; order Cupressales; family Cupressaceae; genus Sequoia; species Sequoia sempervirens. The sequence continues at coordinate 39,526 of VDFB02003710.1, read as the reverse complement.
TAAGATGAAAGGTCATACTAGGTAATTGTTTGTTTTGATCAAGATGAAGTTGACTAAGGTTTTTGAAGGTCTGGTAATGGTTTGGAACTATAAAGAAAAATTTGAGTGTTTGTGTTGAGTTTTGTGAAGGGAAATATAGTTGAATAAGTGTGTCAAAAGAAGGAAAGTTCAAGATTATTTGTGACTTGTCAAATGAGATTATGTGAGTTTGTTTCCTTCCTCTGACTTTGCCTCATGTACTTCTATACATTCTCTTATGGATAGGCACTAGGAATTTTTCATTGTACACTCACGAACCATGTATTATTTTCAGTCCCTTTGCTCATTTGTGGACCTCAATATGTAAATGTACTTCATCAAAGTTTAGAAATTTGAACCCTTGTGAACTTCATGTGCTGTTATGTGATAGGAATTCCTTTCAATCTTATAGTAGAAAAAATATGCTAAGAAAGATACAAAACTGCAGTTCATAGGCCAAAAATGGCCAACCAACTAATTGAACATCTCAAAGCTTGGTTGTTCAAACTAACCAAACACCAGTACTAGGTAGTACTTGGGTTTTTCAATGGGACATTGGCTTGAATTGACCAAAATATAGCATGCAACACCTCGATGGGAACAAACAGAGTCTAAATCACTTACAGTCATTGTCCCTTGTTTGATTTTCCCTTTATGAGTGCCCTCACCTCTCACTCTGGCTTTCCTCCTACCAAATGGTTCCTAGTCTTCCTCCTTGACTCAATGGCCTTGCAACACTCATCCAGTGAAGTATCGCAACTCTCCACTTAGGGGTTGGATGTAGTGGTTCTCAGTGCAGTATGTTATGTCATGCTCCTACATGCATGAGGCCAAAATTCAAAATATATAGTTTATATATATGCTATGTCAACATATAGTTTATATACAAAATATATATGTTATGTAAACATATAGTTTATTTTATTTTCTACAATATATAATTTTTGTATGGTGGCTTGTTGAGCTTATATAGTTGGTTTTCTATATTTTTATATTTTTTGATGATTTATTTCCTATGACATGATTGAATATTATCTACATTCCTAGTGATTGTTAAAAAGGCTTATGATATATGATATTTAATCATGATGGATGTCTAAGAATTAGTAATTGAAATACTACTTGACTAAATATTGAGCTATCTGATATTGTGTCCTTTACATCATGGAAGACATGCTTGCAATCAATGTCTTATTAATGTAGCCTACAAGGTTTCTTTTCCTAGTTTTTTAAGGTCCTATTCTTGTTATGAATTTTTTTTTTACATTGGTCTATTACATTAATGGGGAGCATATCTAGTGAATCAATTCTTTAAGTCTATTTGATTCTTATCCTTGTGCATAATGAGTTTTATTCTATCCTATGATTAATTGATTGTTGGTTTAAATCATTCATTACAACTAACATGGATATGAATTATGATGTGGGTGTGAGAAGGGATTGTTGAATATGAAGGAATGGTTTAGGAAAGTACTCCTTAATCCAAATGAGTCATTTTCTTGTCATGGAATGTGTTAAGAGACTTTAAAATTAATATATTCAATCTAGTTAATATTGACACATCTATAGCATGCCAAAGGCACTTCAGAGATATGCTATGACATCAAGAAGATTGTTTAGATGATGTCAAGTCTTGATCCATTAGGGTAGGAAAACATAGATGAATTGGTACAAAAGGTTCCATTCAACTTGGAGGAAATGTATAATTACCTAAGGGGCTAATGTGAGATTGGACCAAGTTTATATTATGATACAAATAGCTTGGGAAAAGGGATGATGAAATGGTTAATTATGGGAAATTGTAGAGATAAATATAACACCAAGGGGAGAACACTAGAACTAATTTTAGCACTATGGATTAATCCAAGACTCAAAATTCCAGTAAGAGGAATCCCTTACATCTTAAATTAATTCCATAGGTGGGTTTATCCTCCAATATAGTGTCATTGGTTAGCTTATCATGTGAACTTCCACTATAAGTAGGATTACCATACACTTTTATAACATGCATGTGTGGTTTCAAAAAAATTATACGTTCTTGTGAATTTGAAAGAAAGGCATGTTTTGACTTCTCCAATAGGTTTTAGGGGTTAATTTGACTTGGTTTTAGCATTAGAGTGACAAACCTCATGGTTTAGGTTCCATAAACAAAATATACTCATTTTTTTAGCTTCCTATTATCCTCTTTATATTCAATGAGATTTCTCAAGATCATCTAAATATTCATTTCTAATGAAAATGCACAAAATGATGTGTAACAAATCCAAGGTGAGGCTCAAAGAGCCTCATCTTTTGAAACCATTAACCAAATAAATGCTAAGAACAATATATGAAAGAGATGAAGAATAAAGAAACTTGTATTATTAGGAAGGACAACATGCCTTTTTATGGCATGACTTCATGTTTGAGTCTCAAAACCCTCCCATATCGTCAACACATGCGTCTAGGCTAACCATGTCATGTTTCACTCCATACAAGCACAAATTGAAAAAAAATCAATGTTGGCCCCATTCACATGTCACTATGTGGGGTCAACATGAGGAAACACTATTTTTTTGGGAATGAAATAACGAAAGATATGATCAAATAATATCTAATCATAAATAGTTGTAGAGTAATTAGGATTTGATCATATGGAAATTTCTAGGAGAGATACAATAGTTGTAACATCATGAATTAGCAACATTAAAAAGTACATCATGAATTAATTACGCAACGGAATAAAAATTAAAAAAATCATTAATTAATTATGTAACCATATAAGGGTATGTGCAGAATAATGATGGGCCAAAAAGTGGCAATATGATGGGTATGTGGCTGATGACTTTTTACCCAAAATTGATGAAACAAAAAGGGTTTTAAGGAGATTCTCAGCTTTCCACCAATATAAATTATTCTTTACTTTGAATTTAATAGGTAATTATTATTCATTTTCTATTTGAATTACGACTAAAGTCTGATTGATAGGTTGATTGAAAAACATCTATAGCTTTCAAATGGTATCATATTTTTTTAATCCAAAACATGTCATTCTAGCTTTGCATACTATAGGATTAAAAAGGAAAATTTGAATTTCATGAAGTTTTGACCAAGTTAAGGTGGTCGATATCACTAGTTTTAATATTTTTTAAAGTTGTAATAAAAATTTCATAATTAATTATTTACTTGGAAAAAAATTACAAAAAAATATGCATCACATCGGTACATGAGTCCTCTACTTATATCTAAAATATTATAAAAAAATATTATCATTTTATTATGGTTAGGGTGGTCAGACAAACACCTACTTATTTTTTCCCTAAAATTTAAGTACTACTGCATTGAAATTTCAAATTTTCACCAAATATATTTTTTTTTCTTTAAGCAAACCTAGTATTTTAGAAACTACATTCAATTTTCTATAGATTCTATTCTTACTTATTTTTTAAATAATATAGATAACTTATTCAAATTTTTACGTCAAGTTTCCTAACTTTGATGTTTCTAAATTTTTTGCCACTTAAGGGCCTATTTTTTCCATGATGATCTTGCACATACCAATAGGTCAAATATAATTCTATCAAGAAATCAATATCAAATAGATAATATAATCATATAACTCATACATTTCAATGTCATTGATCTTCTTCTTCATCCAACTCTTTGTCTGTATCATCCAATCTAGATTCGACATTGTAAGGATTGGTCATATGATCATCATCATCATTGATATCAGTTTTGATAATGTCATCATCCACATGGATATCATCTTCATGAACATTAACTCCTACATCATCATTATCTAGTTCCTCTTCTTCGACATCTTCGTCAAGCACATCATCAACTAATTGTTGATCTTGATCATCATCTGCACCATTTCTAGTTCTTCAGTATCTTCTTCTTCCACCATAGTATACTTTACCGACCTTCCTCCTGGATCATGTCTAACAACAAATGACCAACTTAGTTTCCCTAGTACCTCTGAGTAAAATACCTATTCACATTGGCTTAGAAGAACATAGGGCTCATTTCCAGCTCCCTTGATTGACCTTGTATTAACCATGGTAAATCCTTTGTCAGGTTAAATAATAGTTCTCTCAGGATCATTTTCATTCAATCGTAGCCTGTACCATTGGACGACCAACAAAAATAATTTGAAGGACTTAAAGTCACACTCAATTATATCATCCAAAATCCCATAGTATCAATTTTTTGAGACTTCTAGATGTATGTTGCTTCTAGATGAAACATTAGTCACCTGAAAGACTGCAGTTATCCTAGAATTACAAGTTTTCAACTCGTGTTATCCAACTTTTTGATTCAAAATTTACAACCATTGCACCACATAGCCTTGTGGTGTTTCACCTGCAATATGTCAAACCTGTAAAAATTATTACATCATCAGTTGATAAATATATTTATTCTTTGCCAAATGTATGCAAAAAAAAAAACTCAACATATATATACATCAATATAATTGAAAATAATTAAATAATATGGGTGATTAATATATTTATACATACCTATTTATCTCATAAAACATATGCTAAATCAATTTTCCTTGGTGTAACATTGGAATCTCCATTATGATGAGCTTCTTTAACCAATGAAGCTGCACCTACCCATGTTAATGCGTGATCAGATTGTTGACATCGTTCAATCCATATATTGATCCTATCAAGATTGTTTGCGATGTACAAATGTAGTGCATCCCACTATCAACCAGCTATATAAAAAAAAATGAAATTCACAAATGATGTATAATTAGATAATTTTCACGGTATATGACCTTAATTTATAATTGATGTACGTAAAAACCTAACATCCCACTACCAATGATCTTATTATCTTTCGTTGTTGGATAAAATCAAATTAAATTTTGAAAAAACTACATTCATAAATCCCTCATAGAAAACCAAATCTTGATGTAATTGCTTGTGATCACAACCAAATTTGATCCCCAAAAATTTCTCTAAGTAAAAACATTTTGATCCGTATCGGTAAGAGTTGGTACAGATCTCCCCAATCTCTAAGCCATTATTTTCCAATGATGGTGTTTTTGGCATATTGACAAGAAATCCAAGTTGTCATATTGATCAAAGTGCCTAGGTGAATACATATTGGGTGGACACAACTCACAGTTCATCGATGCAATGGATCATCAGCAAGACATATGATATTGGCATGAGATCTATCATTCAGAACGAGCTTATGAGTTTCACTGATGAAATATATCTGCAAGACATTTATCCTCTCACACCGATGATACAAAGGAAACTACTCATCGGAAAGACAAGCATCATTGGTGTGAAGCCAACAAGTCATACCGAGTAATTATTATGTCTTACTAGTCAACTATCATTACTAAGAACTTCATCGTGTCTCACCAATCAGGCACAGAGAAGCATATCAACAAAACAAGAAGCTATCGATGTAAGTTCAAAAGTTTCTCCCGATGCTCCATGTCACACCAATGATATCGGCGAGTGTCTTGGTGGCATATTTAAGATTGGAGGAATGAAAATCAGGGAAACTCATAGCGTTGGAGAAACTGTAGAATGTCTTAGTGAAGCATGATCTCTTATCAATGAAGACACAAATAGATCAAAAGATCATCAGAGTCACTTTTGGTGACATTTACAAAGATCAAGAGGATAAATTATGTATCGGTGAGAAAGATATCATGTTTATTTGACCAACAAGTTGTTTGGTGAATGTTGGAAAAAACCAAATATAAAGAATCGCCCATAATTCAAATTTTCTTGTTGATACAGGGTACTTGATGTGGCAGTGATAATTTCAAAAAGATTGTGAACTTATTCTTAAAGTTGAAACATTAATGACGGAATGAATGCAAAGAGATAGTTGATTTCTTGAATTGAATAGAAATAATTTAAGAAGGTATTAAGCAGAATTCACAATGGAAGAAATAGGAGGAAGGATGAAGAACTAGAGAACCTTGCAGCTGAAGGATTTTAAACAGAATCTATGAGTTTTCTACAATTTTGTTTTCTAATTTTGTCATTTTAAAAAAGGGTATAATAGAGGGAATGAGCTAAGGGAAACAAAAAAGAAAAAACAAAGTGAGAGTAGTCGCCCCAAGAGTAAAAAACAAAAAAATGTAGCTAAAAATGAACTAGGACCTAATTGATCAATTGCCCGGCTCTAGACCTAGGGCCAGGCGCTCCGTGTAGCTCAGGGAGGATGTAGAAAACTTATAAGATAGGTGAAAACACATAGGAGATACATGGACCCCAATTATGGGATATGATTTATTCATCTTCCATTACCACTGAAGGAATCGATATGAACCAGTGTGTAACCCCTAGAAATTTAACCTAGGAAATTTGGTCTATCCAAATGTGTTTGTAGATGTGGAATTGATAAAAGAGTTAGCTGTCAGTTATGACCCCAAGATAAAAGCTATTTGTGACCCTTCTGGAAAATCATTCATACACATATCAGAGGCTATAGTCTGTGAAGTTTTCAATTTAGGAGTGTGTGACAAGAAAATTGTGTATGAGGAACTGGATAGAGAATTTTGGATATTGGATATTGTGTACAAGGGTTGGAGGCTACCACTACATAGATGTAAGAAGGATGGTAACGTGGCCCCATTAGATTATGGTGATGGTCCCCCATTTCATGTCAACCTATTATGAACCCTACCTAAAGTACACCTATTTCTCAGTGTGCCAAGTGTTAGGGGTGGATGCCCCTTAATACATGTCAATTGTGTTGATGGTGATTGCAGCAAATGTCTAATGCCATAACTCTCAACCTTTTGATTATGCCACTCATATTTTCAATGAATTTGATGTAGGATTGATGGTGGTAAGGAATGGATCCCCTATTTTGTATTTGAGGCATTATTCAATCCTAATGCATATGATTCTTTACTATGGGCAAGAATTGAAGATGTGGCCCGATAAGCTAAGGGTTTCACAATTTGATAAAGAGCGAAGATTGTTTCTGGTACAACTTTGGACTACTATTTGTGATAGTATATTTTCCAATTCATGATTCATACATTTTGAAGAATATTTTGTGAATCCATTGTATAAATTGTATAATCACCCTTGTGAATATTCATTGTTTGATGAGATAAATAGGTTCCTTAGACCCAAGGACTTTAATGGGATTATTAATCAAAATTGGGGAGACTGGCACTGTTTGGAAGATGCAACAATGATTAGGATATATGGATTTGAGGATGCACCCTTTATTCTTCCACAAATAGTACCTGATAGAATTGCATATCTTGAGATTGCTAGGAAAATAGATTATTCATATTTCATGAATTTAAGCTCTTTTGGAAAATAGGCATTTATGCCTAGCACACTTTGTTTCAATGATTTCATTGTGTTGGAAAGGGAGGGATATGATTTGGTTTAGAATAAATTGTTGCAATATAACATGAAAGGTCCACCTCAAAAAGGATTCGATCTAGAGGGGTATATCAACTTTGCAAGGGACAAAATAAACTTGGGTGGGTATAATCATGTACCCTATCAATATGATGATTTGATCAGAAATCTCGAAGAGCAGGATGCAGAAAAAGTGGTTGATGAGTACAACAAAGGATTTCCAAGTGTTGGGATGCTATCTTTAGAGGAGGAAACACTTGGTGATAACAAGCCTCACAACATAACTGAAAAAATCTTCAGATCAAGAACTAAAGCTTACAAATGTCCTCCTAAGGAGATAGAATTTGAAGAAATTTTAGATACAGGTGCAAGAAAAATTGCATATAGATCATTCGTAGCTAAAGATGAATTTGTAAAAATTCCAGAGTTTAAGAATTTTTTGTATAAGAAAAAGGGGGAACAAATAAGGGAATCAATTGGAAATATAACACCAACTAATGAAGGACAATTGTTGGGTAACCTAAAAATAGGTGTGGATAAAGAAATGGAAGATATGACTCCTGAGAAGGGGAGAAAGATTGTAGAAGATGCAGGAGTCATGATTTTTCTTGGGTTAGATTTGAATTCTTCCCTAGTCTTTGATAGTTTCTTGAAGAAAAATAATGCCACATATAAGCCCAACCCTAAAGGTGTGACATAGATATATGTAGGATCCAGGTACAATCCAGATGAAGGGTCACTCATGATTTGGGCCCTATATCTACCTCACAAGAAATCAGTTTTGATTGATATTGAAAAGGTATTTGGGAATGTGATGACCTTAAAAGTTGGAGAGGTTGATCCCATAACCACAATAGATATTGGCATTAATGTTGCTAAATTGAATAAAGCACATATACAAATGTTGATAAAAGAAAAAGAAATGTATAGAATGAAAAAGGAAAGATTTTTTAGAGAGAATGATCATTTGAAGGATATGGTGGGAATAACATTAGAACCCATAAATAAATTCACTCAAGGAGAGATTTCTTAGAAAAAAGATCAGTGGATAGGATCAGATGCATATTCATAGGGAAAATATGATGCACTCACTGCAATGATAAAGAGGAGGCAAGCCAACTTGATGACTTGGCTAAGTAAGCTTTGGGGAACACATTTGAAAAATTATGTTGTAGAATGAGAACATAAGAGGATTGATGGGAGAATCCATGAGAAACTCCAAGAAATAAGTGAAAGAGATGTTCCAGATAATGCAACTATTGATATTGTCAATCATTTCATAAAGAGACACAAGGACTTTCAAGAAGAATTGTAGGGGGTGAATAGGGGTTGATTGATGTCACTAAGAAGGGATTACCAATGCTATTCTAAGAAAAATGAGAATTGAAGGAAAAAGACAAATGGATTAAGGAATGAGAATCAATGTTGCAAACAATTTTGGAGGTAGCTATAGGAGACAATTCAACACTGGACAAGGCTTGTGAGCAAAAAAAATGAATGGTGATCATGGAGATAGAAATTCAAAATGCAATTGGAGATGTCGAAACACATGCACATTAGGATTACCTTGATCATTTGTCAAAAACCCATTTATGGTTAAATAGAGCCTAACTTCTAGTTTATTATTGTTGTTATGCTAAAACATTTTTGAACATACATGTCATTTCATAGTTTTTTATATTTATACCTTCTCTATATGATCAAGGGAGGAGATAGATAAGAAAAAGAATACTATAGATAGTTTTTGTAATGATTTTTTCATCAAAAAGACTCAGATGCATGCATGAAGTTCAATGAATTTAATGAAGATATATGGATTTTTGGCTTAGACTTTGGTATTAGTTTTCAGTGGAATTATATAGTTATTTGATTGTCTCCATTTTGATGGTTTTTTGTTGTTTAAATTGGTATATCAAGCATATATTAGTTTGTCGATACACATTTGTTGTATTTGTGTGATGTCATTGTTTGGTTCTTTCAAGTAAATATTATATCCTTATAACCAATCATAGTAACTGGAAAGTATTAATTGGATTAGTAAGAAAAATCAAATAATTAGGGTTGTCATCCTATCTCAAGTAGAGTTGCCAGCCATTTACTTGCACGTTTGTACAAGTTGCAAATTACATTTGTGTGCCAAATAGTTTGAATTATTGCATCATAGATTACACTTTTCTAGATCTTCATTAGACTCCACATACCTAATGAGGCACTGGTCTTACATAGTTCATTTTAGTTCATCCATTTTATATTTTACATCTGTTAACTGAACATATTAGGATTAGCCTTGATATTGCTTATACAATCTATACCATAATAAATATTCGATTGTCCACTCCCACTTGCCATTGTGGATAAATTGCTTGAAAAATAAACACAAATCAAGTTTGCTTCATTCATATAGGTTTACCCACCTAGGTCTAGCAGCACTTGAAGAGAAGAAGGTCTAAACTATTTGGCCTTGTATATTACCCTAAAACGTACCAAGAGTTTGGCAACCTCTTGAGGCATTTTTCGTGCATTTTTTAGAGCTAACATGGTCTTCCTCTTATGTATATAAAATTCAAATTGTAATATTTGATCATCAATTTTTTTTAAGATTTTAATATTTTTCAGTAGTGAAAGACCTATTTTCTAGAGTAATACAATACCAATAATTTACTATTTGTGTGTGGAAGATTCATTCATTTGGACTAGTTCTTTGTTGTTTCTTTTCAATCAATTGAAGGCAATGTAAAATGTATTCTAATTAATCTCCATGACCAACTTATAATTATCTCACTTTCCTCAATCTACCTTACCCCATCAGGTACTCCCCTTCAAACTTTTTAATGGAGTTGGGATCCCAAATGCGATCTACATGGATCTTTGTTGTGAACTTAGGAAGATATTTAGTAATGTACGCCATCATCTAGTATACCATATATCCTTCCACCATATAACCCTTAGGATGTTCTCTTTCTCTAACTAAAGCCTTAAAAAATTTCAAGTGCCTCTCAACCATCCACATTGACCTTGTGTGTACAGGTCCATACAATTCAATCTCCTCAACTTGGTGTATGAGGTAGTGTTCTTGTGCATTGAAAAATGTCCAAGGTAGACACTTTTTCATTTCACACATTAGATGAAGAATTTTTCTCCTCCAATAATTTATATCTTCTTTATGGATTTATTTAAATGACAACCATCTACAAGTGATTCAAGGCACAATTATATTAATGAGATTTAACGAAATATACAATATATTACATAACAAGTAAAATAAATGGAAAATATAAGATCTATACAATGAATTGAACAAATATTGATACTTACCTCATGTATTTTTGAAGATCATATATAACTTGCTTGACATTGTTGTTGAAGTTGTCTAGGAGAGATAGAGGTAGAACGTACTGCAACAATTATAAAATGAACTTTTCATTATTTTTCCAAAACTAGTAAACATAATACACTAAAAAGTACATTCAATATACAAATATATATAAAATATACCAAAATAATTACCTTAATGAAGGTATTACAATCATGCATTTTCATCCCTAGCTCAAATTCACCTTTCTTTGTTATGATATTGTTTATGTTCATAGCAAATCCTATAGGAAATCAAATTTTTCATTTGACTTCTTTTATAGCATTGCTTTGCTACTCCATTAATAACCAAGGAATGGCACTTATATTAATTTGGTCTACATTGCTATTTAATTGAATGACATTTTTCATTGCATGATTGGCTTCCTAAATTTCACTACTAATTTTGACAATATTTTCTTTGTCATGCCCTCCATCCAATATTTTCCTTAATGTTTCTATTGTATTTTTTCTGATATGCATTGTATGAAAAAAATGCACAATTTGTAGCTGCTCATAGTAGGGCAACCTACTAAAATTTTTGGGACAAATTTTCAGTCCCTATGGAAGCCAGTCATTAATGCCTTGATGACCTTCATGAAGCATATAAGTTAAAAAAATTAACAACGAAAATCATTGTCAATTACAGCATGTGTAAACAAAACATAATATAAATATATAAATTCCAAAAATATTATATATGATAGATAAAAAATTTGATAGGATGTATAACATTCACGATTAATTCTATTATACTCGAACTTCCATAGGTGAGGTGTCATTCTTCGTGGTTTTGATGTAGTCTCTTCTTTCCCATTGAAAATATATTTTTCAATAGTTCGATACTTATGATTTTTGTGGAGGAAGTTCATATACTCATCAAAAGCCTGCTTTCCTAAACTTGTTGAATGATAAGATTTCATCTTTGGACAACAAACTAGACATGCAAAGTTTCCCTTTGTTTCAAGACCTACAAGATCATATATAATTGGATTAAATATATCAATTTTTTATAATTATATATAATGAATAGATTATTTTAATAACATGCATGATATATACTTCATAAAATTAAATAGATCATTAAAGTGCAGTTGAATGTTATAACATACCACAAAAATGTGGTAGCCCTAGGGTATTATGAATTGTCCATTCAAGCATTACATGGAATTGAAATTTTATTTGTCCTATTGGTCTAGAGACATCATACATAGTGACGCCATTCCATAACTTTAGTAACTCGTCGATAAGAGGATCGATATATACATTCATATCTTTAATTTGGTACTTACCTAGTTGAATGAACATAAACATTACATAATTAAATTATAACCATTTTATTGCAATATATATAAATTAATGTACATGACTATTAAATGAAAAAATATAAGTCATTATGCAACAAATAAGACAAATGATATGCTACTACATTATAGAAAATTGATGTAAACAAATACCTAGAACAATCATTTCCAAAATTATGAAGGAATGTTATTGTTGATAACAAAAACAGGCCACACTGAGTAAATAGATCTTAGCTCTCCAAATGGATTGACACTGTCCATTGCCAATGAAAGATTGAGATTATGAGGTTCTTCTTTAAAGTGTGGCCATTTTTCCTCCATGTCCCTAAATGCAGAACCATCCACATGCATTAGAATAATTTCATCTCCACTTTTATTTCATGCATGGTAATCCAAAAATTGCACTAAGCTTTCGCACCTAAATAATCATTGCATACGTGGAATAATGGGAATATAATGAAAAACCTTGCAAGAAACCTTTTTTGTTAATTGATATTTTCTATATCTACTAATATGAAATTCTAGGAATTTTGTTGCAAATTCATGTTTTTTATGATATATAATATGATCATTGGGACACGCATCTATTGCTTGATACTCCATTCAAATATCTTTCATAATGGAAGATAAATCTTGATATGAGTGAGGTAAAATATTTGATGGTGGTAACAAAAATTCTCCTATCAATCTACAACAAAAAAATAATTCTTTAATATAAAGAATATTAATGGTACATATTTAATCTTTTATTTACTAGTGATGAACTAACCAAAAAAATAGATGAAAAAAGATGACATATATGACATACCATAACATCTATGAGATTGCTATGCTGGATAAACCATTCATAACCTTCAAGTTCAGAAGCAACAATACAATAGAGAGAAGAGTTGTTTGGGAGTGATTTAGGAGCATCCAGTGGTGTAAGGGCAATCTTGCATCACCCAAAAATAGTTAAATTTCAAGTTTCTCAGTTTTTAGATGTTTTTACATTTTTGGATACCCTTTTTGTCATAATAAAATTCCCAATTTACGGTTTTCTATTTTCTATTCATGGGTTGAAAGATATTGCAATTTTAGTTTCCCAGATTTGCACCTAAAAATCTTTTGAGTTAGATTTGAGGCACTTAGAGTTCCCAAAACGGCCCCAAAACTTGCTGAAATTGGTGTAGTTAATTTTAAACACGTTATTGACTTCGAGACCTTTCCAACGGTTCAAACGGTTTGTGAATCGGAGTCCCGGATCAAAAGTTATGGCCCCGGGAAGTTGGCGCATTTCCTAGAAGATACAATTGCAAATGTTCTTTTGAAATTTGAACTTCAAGTTGTAATTTTAGTGCCAAACTGCCTAAACTCAAATTTGAATGTTGTTTTGGCTCCAAAATAAAGAGGAGCTCTATTTATGGGTGGGTTTCTAATTTTTAGGGGTAGCCTTTTGGGGACAAGCTCGCATATTGCGAAAGGGTTATTCTGTAGCTTTCTATAACTTGCATGTGTTGTAAAACTTCGGGATTTGAGATCCTCTGCATTTAAGAAGCTCCATTTTCTGAATAATAAAATTATTCTCTTGTTTGTGGGTTATTTTATGTGTCTCGGGCTACACCCTCATCAAGTGGTATCAGAGCGGGGTTTTCTTGAGTGTGTGGACAGATCGCCGATCGTGAGGTAGTTCGCACCAGGACTGTGGTTGTGGGTCGAGGTCAAGAAAGATGCCTCCAAGAGTGATTCCTAGTAGGCATGGTGGTGCCAGAGGTGGTCGAGGTGGCAGAAATGTTGGTGGAAGAGATGCACTGGCAGCCCTCCAAAGACAGATTGATGCGTTACAAGAGCAGTTGAGAAGAGGGTTAAACCTGAGGGAGGAAAGTGAGGATGAAGGAGAGGAAGAAGGTTCAGATGTAGAGGAAGAAGAAGCAATTGATCAAGACCAAAGGCGGCTAATAAGGGCCATTTTGAAGATCAAGAAAAGACCCAGAGCAGAAGTCCCCAGTTATTCCAGAAGTCTAAACCTGGAAGAGTTGATCGACTGGATCAATGAGCTAGAAGAATATTTTGAGTATGAGGAAATAGAGGACCCAGATCGGGTTAAGTTTGCAAAAATAAAGTTGAAGGGCCATGCCAGTATTTGGTGGAAAGAGGTCCAGTTCAAAAGAAATCGAAGAGGAAAAGGCAAGATCACCAGATGGGATCGCATGGTAGAGAAACTGAAGAAGTAGTTCATACTAGTGGACTACGAGTTAGATCTGTTGAAGAAATTGCAAGGGTTGAAGCAAGGAAGCAGATCTATGAAAGAATATACTGAAGATTTTCACAAGATAATCATTAGAACAGGTCACATAGAGGGCAATAAGGAGAAGGTAGCTCGATATCTTAATGGGCTACGACTGAGCATTTAGGAGTTAAGCATAGTCAGAATGACCACCATTGAGGATGTGTATCAATTTGCTCTAAAGGTGGAAGAGAAGCTAAACAAAAGATTTGATGGCAAGCAAAAAGGATGAGGAGGTCAAAGCGGAAGGGGAAATGGAAGACCTTCAGGAAGCCGAAATGATGATGAAAAGAAAAGTGAAGATGTGGGTACCAGCCGAAGCCAAAGGAATGACAACTTCTACCACCCTCGTGATCAAAACAGTGGTGATCAACGAGGTAGAGGATGAGGGAGATATGGACTAGGATATGGAAGAGGTGGTTTCAAAGGAACGTGTTTCCAGTGTGGTGAAGAAGGGCATCGAGCCTATGAATGTCCACAACACCATGGAAGGGCAGACAAAAGGCCAGAAGGTCGTGGAAGGGTTGCGCATGCAGATGAGGAGGCCCAATCTGAACATTCAGATGATGCTGAAAGGGGAGAAACCCTAGTGATTAGGAGAGCCCTAGTGACTAAGGAAAAGGAACCAGAATAGAGGAAGAATATGTTTCGCACAAGGTGCAAGTGTGAAGGAAAATGTTGTGATGTTATTATTGACGGTGGGAGCACTAATAATCTGGTTTCAAAGGAGATGGTCACAAAGTTGAAGCTGGAGAGGGAAAGGCACCCACATCCGTATCAGATTGCCTAATTGCAGAAAGACCACAAAGTTCTTAGAGAAAGTTCATTAGAAACTTCAGTAGTATTTGTGGACCCCTGACTGAAAAAATGAGAGGGGATAGAAAAGAATTCAAGTGGAGCACTGGAGCGGAAAAAAGTTTTGAACTATTGAAGTAGGTGTCAGAGCAACCCGCTCTAGCCCTCCCGTGAT
>VDFB02003710.1:0-23112 GCA_007258455.2 Sequoia sempervirens | reverse complement strand
TAGGTTTTGAAGATGGCACATTTCATTCTATGTCGAAGACCCATGATCTGCGATCCATTGCTGACTTGTTCTTCAAAAGAGGTGGTGAGGCTACATGGTCTGCCAAAGAGTATTGTTTCAAATCGTGACACTAAATTTGTGGGGTACTTTTGGAGGACCTTGTGGAAGAAGCTGAAGACAGAGTTGAAGTTCAGTTCTGCACACCATCCACAAACCGATGGACAGACAGAGGTTGTTAACAGGAGTCTAGGTAACCTACTGAGATGTTTGGTAGGAGATAAACCCAAGGGATGGGACTTGATCTTACCCCAGGAAAAAATTTCTTACAACAATTATGTCAATAGAAGCACTGGTAGATCACCATTCCAGATTGTGTATGGAGGTAGCCCCAGAACAGCTCTAGAATTGAGGAAGATGGACCAAGAGAAGATTTTGCAGAGCACATCAAGAATATACATGTGAAGGTAAGAGAACACATTAATAAGATGAATATGCAATATAAGGCTAAGGCAGATCAGAAAAGGAGGAATAAGGAGTTTCAAATTGGCGATGAAGTAATGGTCCACTTGAGGAAAGAAGGTTTCCTGTGGGAACCTATAATAAATTGAAGATGAAGAAATTCGGTCCTTGTAAGATTTTGAAGAAGCATGATTCAAGGAATGCATATGAGTAGGGATTGCGCTGATGGAATCAATATTTCAGATTTGAAAGAGTATCATGAAGGTGGAACAAAGGAAAGCACCAGCAATAGGGCCGATATGGCATTCCAACACCTACGCCGGAAAGCGGAGGGTGGAAGCAATCTTAGATAGTCATGTGGGAAGGAGTACCAAAAACAGGCAGTATGAAGAATATTTTGTGAAATGGAGAGGAAGGCCTGTGGAAGATTCATCCTAGTTATCTAAGGCAATGGTTGACGGTTAGTTTTCTCCAACCATATGAGACATGGCAGGTCACTTTTCAAATTACAGGTTAATGCGATCGCGAGGAGCATCGGTGGTGTAAGGGCAATCTTGCATCACCCAAAAATAGTTAAATTTCAAGTTTCTCGGTTTTTAGATGTTTTTACATTTTTGGATACCCTTTTCATCATAATGTAATTCCCAATTTACGGTTTTTTATTTTCTATTCTTGTGTTGAAAGATATTGCAGTTTTAGTTTCTCATATTTGCACCTAAAAATCTTCTGAGTTAGATTTGAGGCACTTAGAGTTCCTGTAATGGCCCCAAAACTTACCGAAATCGGTGTAGCTAATTTTGAGCGCGTTATTGACTTCGAGACCTTTCCAATGGTTTAAACAGTTCACGAATCAGAGTCTCAGATCAAAAGTTATGGCCCCGGGAAGTTGGCACACTTCCTAGAAGATACAATTGCAAATGTTCTTTTGAAATTTGAACTTAAAGTTGTAATTTTTAGCGCCAAACCGTCTAAACTCAAATTTGAATGTTGTTTTGGCTCCAAACTAAAGAGGAGCTCTATTTATTGGTGGCTTTCTAATTTTTGGGGGTAGCTTCTTGGGGACAAGCTCGCATATTGAGAAAGGGCTATTCTATAGCTTTCTGTAACTTGCATGTGTTGTAGAACTTGGGGATTTGAGATCCTCTGCATGTAAGAAGCTCCATTTTCTGAATAATAAAATTATTCTCTTATTTGTGGGTTATTTTCTGTGTCTCGGGCTGCGCCCTCATCAGGGAGCCTTCATAAAGGGGCTCATATGCCTTCTCAAGTACAGGTAAATCATGAACATCATCAAAGTCATCTCGATCATCATGATCAATTGCACCACTAAATGTGTCATGGATCAATGTATTGTACCATCATCTTCAATTGTGTTTTCTAGTACATGATCATCTTCTTCCATAGGATCATTAACTTCATCTTCGATATTCATAGCCCCATGTTCCTCCACTTGCAAAACCACATTCTCCAAGCCGTGATAAATCATATCATGCGCCCTAGGGTGCCCCACCTTTATAATAATTATTGACACAAATAAACCATGATCATGATCAAGTTATTTTTTATATATATAGAAATGTTAAAATGATATAAACATTTACAAATTCAATCAATATAAAGACATATAATGAACAACTTACCAATGGACAATAATCATGCCCCCTTCAACATGACCATACTACCTACAATGTTTCTCAACTATTGTGATTAAAAGTATTATCATTTTTAAGCCCTTTCAATTATTGCAAGTACAATAACATTTCCCACAACCCTGTCTTTTCAATCTAGCCCACAATCTAGAAAGTGTCTCTTCATTTTATTCTGCACTAATATTATCTAACATGATTTTTATTTACCAAACTTGAATATTTATATCTTCAAAAAATATTAAACTCACACTCCACTATTGCAAATATAGATAAATTTTCAAACTCACTTTTATTTATTAAAAAACATTCGTCGAAACCCTGATGAATACTAACCATATACCAGTCGGCCCACAAATTAAGGAGGCTAACCATATGTCAGCCCACAAATTGATGGAAGGGGATGGTTGACTTTAAGTGTATGTCAAAATAGCAATGAAAATAATGGAGCGTTACAATTTTGACAAACATCAGCCATAAATTTTATTTTTTTTAAAAAAATCACATTAAATACACAGGTACTTGACAATACATCTAATTATACATCTTTCATCAGAAAGTTTCATCGTATTTTGTAGTCAAATGAGTTAGTGACCCTATCCATGAACAAAATAAAAAATTTCCCTCTCTTTTGTTTGTGATTTCCAATTCTAGGTGAAGATCCATTGACGAGCATTATTGGAGAAAATTTGTCAAGTTTTCAAAGTTGTCATCTACATTGCAAGATCACAAAAAGTCACCTATAGGTTGCAATTCAGTGTTTCAGACTAAGAGATTTCATAGGAGACAAGCTATAGGAGAACACTAGAGGATTTTAGAATTTTAGATCAACCTAAATACTAGGAATAAATTTCCACTTGTGGCATATGAGTCCCAGTATACCATATTTAAAGCATTTTTTGTAGATCCTGGTTTAGCAATTCTAGATTATGATTCCAACCCAAAACCCTAAATTGGGACTATATCGCCCCTACTAGTGTATGAGTTATAATATGCATTAAAATTTAGATTTTGAAGAGTGTAAATATTTTTTCAAGCTTCTTCAAATTTCTAGGTGCCCCTTTGTCCGTTCTTTGTTCATTCTTATGATATTCAGTTTCATATCTTAGAGTGCATAGTGAGGTTTACATATCAATGGATTTCTTTCTTTCCAAGCCCTTTCTTATTGGTGAACCCCCTTATTGTCTTTAATCACAACCCTAGGAAACCTTATTGTAGATTTATTTCACTCATTGCTATCCCTAGATTGAGATATCTTAAGTTTCCTTGAATGAAACTTGAGGGAAATTGGTGAAGGAACCCTAATCCCCCTTTAATTTTTTTCTCCCAAACATAGAGTGCCAATTTTTGATGTTTCATTTTGGTGAACTAAAGTGAAATACGCCCTCCTAGTTCCATCTCTCCTAGGGGTGGAAAACCCTAATTTATAGTGTTCATTTTGGTCAACTTAGCCTTTAGAATGCCTTATTTCTAATTTGGAGTGAATCATAGTCCTACATCTATCTTACATTAACTTTTCATTAGGTCTTGCATCAGTTAATTTGCATCTAGGGTTTCAAAATATTATATTAGTGAAAATTTATATAGGTTGCATTCGTGCATCTTGCATCATTTAAATTCATTTGAAATCTATAATTGCACTTAGTCTAGACATCATTCAAACTAGAAAACCTAACATTGATTCAAAATTTGTTGAAATTAGAGAAAAAAGCCTAATCAGGGACTCATACGCCCCTCTAGGGTATTTAGTCCCAGTACAAGTTGTTTTACCTAATTTCTAGGTATTCTATATGGCCTATTTTGCAACATTTGAATCCCTGGAAAATGCTAAATACGACTCCATAAGAATAGAAAATTGTCATCACAAGGGTTTGGGACCTAGGACAAAAAACTTTCTATGCTCCACATTTGAGGATAACCCTAGAGATCTCAATGCAAAATAGAAAGAGATCTTGCAATAGGGATTTCCTAGGGTATGTTAAGAGACTAATGAGGGGTTCACCACCAAGTTAAGACTTGGAAAAGAAAATGAAATGCAAGTAGTAATGCTAAGACATAATTTAATGCAAACTTAAACTAAATGACCTATAAATGTATGTAAAATAGAATAACAAGCTATGAGATGAAATGTGTTCACTTAGGAATATGAAGTAGACTAGAAGGAGCCCTAAAATACTTAAAATTCTTAAATTTTGGCCTATTGGGACTCATTTTCCAATCTTAGTGAATTAGTCCTAGATCTTGGTTTTTGCACAGGAACATGTTTTTTGAAAAGGGGTATTTGAATCTACAAAAACCCTAGAAAAAACATAAAGTGGGACTCATTCATTGCTTCTAGTGAATTAGTTCCATTCTTATTTTTCAAGAATTCAATGTTCAGATCTGTGCTCTAATCTTTTCTCTTGTCTTCCAAATTGATTTCTAGATCGAAAACTATTGATTTCGGACCTATAGGTGACTTTTTATGAAGATGACAACATTGTGACAACTTGATGACTTTCTTCAACCTTGCAACCTTATCTTCAAAGGATATTCAAGACTTCAAAGCACCTAGATCTACAATCACACAAAGAAAGAGACACAAACTTGCTTTTTTTTGTGAATAGGGATTTGTCTTGGTCAAACCCCTTTTAGGTAATTAAATCAAATGATGAGATAATTAGAGACATTGAACATGAAACATGAAACATAGGATATGAAACATGAACAATGATACTTTGAATGATGGACACTTGTAAATCTATAATTTAGCATGAAGTGGCCATGAAGGATGTAGATCTTGATCATGAAATGAATGAAGAATAATGCTTGACCTTTGATCTTGAATACAACATCACAACACTAGCTCAACAACATGCTTGATGCTTGATTATAATGGATCTTGAAATGCTACAAAAAATGATGAATAATTATGCCCTTGAATGACTTAGAAATTATCTTGTAAACCTTCTTGAGACTCCTATGAAGTATTGTAATCATGAAATTTCTATTAGGAATTCTTTGACAAATGTATTAGGTGAAAATATGTAAAAGAACCTTGTATTTATACTTAATTATTCAATAATTCCTAAAATTACAATGCTACAAGCTGACATTAGATCTAGGAGGATAAAATCCTGCAAAATTTTTGAATTAATTTTAATTTTATGTTAAATGAAACTCATTCTCCCAAGATGGTGAATGAGTCCCATTGGGCATAATGTATGGGACTAGAATTAAAAAGTTGTTAGAAAGGTGTGAAACTAGGTTCGAGACCAAAAACCCTAGGTGGGACTCATTCGTCCAAGGTGGCGAATGAGTCCCAGATCACTAAATGTTATCCCAAAGCTTGAAAGGACCTGAATTATGTTTGGGTGATGATTAATGTTGGGATTATCCTCAAAATTATACATAAATTAAGGCATGTGGATACAATTTAAGGCCAATTAAAGCATAATAAATCCCAACTATTAAATAAAAACCTTAGAAAAGTGTGAAAGTGTTACAACACTTTACAACACCCAAGAAAAAGGCTTAATTAAGGAAAATTTTGGTTAAAAATAGGTTTATTAGAGTCAATTAATTAATAGAATCCTAGAAAAGTGTGATAGTGTGCAACAATAGGGTATGTACAGGATCATGATGGGCCAAAAAGTGGCAATATGATGGGTATGTGGCTGACGACTATCTTTTTACCCAAAATTGATGAAACGAAAAGGGTTTTTAAAGGAGATTCTTAGCTTTCCATCGATATAAATTATGCTTTACTTTGAATTTAATAAGTAATTATTATTCATTTTATATTCAAATTATGACTAAAGTCCTAATTGATAGACTAATTGAAAAACATCTATATCTTTCAAACGGTATCACGTTTTTTTAATCCAAAACATGTGTCACATTCTATGATTCATATAATGTAGGATTAAAAAAATAAAAATTGAATTTCATGAATTTTTGACCAAGTTAAGGTGGTCAGACATACGAGTTTTTATATATTTTTAAAAGTTGTAATAAAAAATTCATAATTAATTGTTTACCTAGAAAAAAATTACAAAAAAATATGCACCACATTGAGGTATGAGTCCTCTACTTATATCTAAAATCTTATAAAAAAATATTATCATTTTATTCTGGTTATGGTGGTCAAACAAACACCTACTTCTTATTTTTTCCCTGAAATTTAAGTACCGTTGGATTGAAATTTCAAATTTTCACCAAATAGATTTATTTATTTTTTAAACAAACCTAGTACTTTAGAAACTACATTCAATTTTCTAAAAATTCTATTGTTGCATATTTTTGAGATAATATAAATAAATTATTCAAATTTTTACGTCAAGTTGCCTAACTCTAATTTTTCTAAATTTTTTGCCACTTAAGGGCCTATTTTTTCCATGATGATCCTGCAGATACCTAATACTTTACAACACCTTTACAAGGTACCATTTAAGTTAATTAGTTCACAAGGTCCCAAGACCTAATTCGGGTGTGTTAGATACATTACAACACTAAGTCAAGGTATCCTTAAGCTCAATTTCACAAGGAGGTCCCAAACATGTGTGAAAATGTCACCAATGACAATTTTAAAAACAATATTTAGCCCCCACTTTAGTGAGAGGATTAACTTTCTTCAAGCTTACACTAAAGTAGACATTCAAGAGGGGTCCAAACATACCAATGTAGATGAAAAATGATGAAAAATATCAAAGGAGGTGGCCAACCCCTAGAATCTGAGATCCTTCATCAAACCAACATGAGAACAAAAGGACACTGATAGAACCAGGGTTGATTGAGAAAACACAATCTCAATGCTTGAGTCTTTGTCTTAAGAACTCCTTTATGTGCTAATTCATTCACCCTACAACCTATAGGTCCTCTATTTTTTGAGGCACCCCCAGTTTACCTTAGAAACCCTGCTATCATTGCAAATCTGCTGCTACAAAACATTACTTGATACTCTTTCTTCCACTTGCACTATCTAGCCTTTTATTCCTCAAAAGACCAGTCACTCCTCCACTTTGCCAACATTGTTATAGGGGTGTGTGGTACTTTCCAAAGCCTTCAAAGTCATCTTTTCCAGTGCTCCAATAAACACCAAGCTTCAGCTCTCCATTGTCTTACCAAAAACAAGGTTCTTGGTTCTTGGGCAGGGTTACAAGCCTCAAACCTCTTTTAACCCTCTTGACACGAAAACAAGGTTAGAACTCCTCTCTTTCCACCAATTGTGCCAATATTTCTATTGATTCTCTAGTTCTTTTTCCAAGCTTTGACAAGTTCTTTTTGGAAATTAGTGTCTTTTCTGCCCGTACAGGGGAACAATTCAACCTAGGGTAGACTAGGGTTTCTTAAGGCTTTCCTTTGGTCTGTTCTGCCTTTTCTAACCACAAAACCATTAAAGAGCCTTCTCTTTACTGTTGTACACCTTCTTAGCACTGCCTGCAATCACCATACACATTAGATAAAAAAATATTGCACACCCCTACCACATTGAGGCTTCTTTTTCCCTCTTGACTGTCTTCTTAGCCGGGTTTCCAATACTCGCCTAAGAACAGCCTTCCAACTTGCTCGTTGTCTCTCTAACGACTACCATATGTACAATATATACAGGTCTAGATTTTGGTGTTGTTTCCTCTACGTCCATGTTGAATGGCGTGATCAGAAACAACCCAAAAACTCCATTTTTCTGGTTTTTATCAGTCAACTAAAATTTAAAAAACCACAGATTTTCTTTTCAAAGAAACAAAGAATGATGGATAACTACTTAAAGATACCAAAGACAGAACTTTACAACATTTTTTTACATGCCCATAAACCACCAAAAGATTATTTCAATTCATGTATTTGCTGTCACGCCAGAATGCACAGAAAAAAATAGATTTTTCTTTATGCAAAAATCACTAATTCTTATTTTTTCAACATAACACCATTGTCAAAGACTTCCCACCATTCAAAAAATCATTCCACACTTCCAAAATGGTCGAAATATTTCTTTCCAACCTGAAAAAAATAGTTAGGGCTTTTGTATCGGGCTCAAAAGTGACCAAATAACACGCGTTTGAAAACACACTGTGTTTTCGAACTTCAGCCAAAACTTAAGGAAACGCCTACAAACAAGTTCCCAATTTATTTTAATTTTACCTAAGCTTCAAAAAGGTCCCCTTACACCTTATCAATGGTGTATGAGACCATTACAAAACAAAACAAAAATATTAAGAGAAAAACATTAAAATTATGCTTGTATTCAAGTAGGTGCTCCTGCACCATTCTCCCCCTCTCAGCACGAAGATCAAGGACTGGAAGGTGGTATCAGTTTCAGTTCAATGCCAAGCTTCTTGAATTTATCCTCTTGTACCCATGTAGCCTCTGAGTCAGGTTTTCTCTTCCACTTGATAAGGTGCTCCATGTATACCTTATTCCTTGTTGCTTTCTTCACCCTGGACTCCAAGACCTTCTTTGCCTGAGCTTTCTATTGACTTGGAAGGGGTATATTGCTGATATCTTTAAAGATTTCCTGACTGTTCTAAACTTCATCATTGACTGTACCCTTGTACCTGATCAAATCAGCAACGTTGAAGACTGGAGATATGCCCAAATTCAATGGAAGTTCCACCTTGTATGCATTCTTTCCATACTTAGCTATCACCTTGCATGGTCCTACCTGCTTCATTTGCAACTTGGTGGACATCCCCTTCTACAATCTGAATTTGTTGAGGTGAACCATCACATAATCACCCACTTGAAACTACACATCTCTCCTTGTCTCATCAACTTTGTCCTTCAACTTTTGTGTTGCTGTTGTGATTGTCCTCTTAACCTGCTCATGAATCTCCTTCATGGTTTGAGTGAAATCTTCTGCATGTCCACTCCTATTCTCCATTGTTCCAAGGTCTCTTGGCTCACAAATTCCCCTTGGATGCATCCCATACACAACTTCAAATGGGATTTTTCCTGTAGTCATGTTCACACTATCATTATATGCATATTCAGCTTGGGAAATCACCATATCCCAGGTCTTTCCATATTCCTTTGTCAAGCACCTCAATAGGTTACCTAACACTCTATTAACCACCTCAGTTTGACCATCGGTCTGAGGATGGTAAGCTGATCCAAATGATAAATTAGTTCCCAATCTGTTCCATAGTGTTTTCCAGAAATGACTCATGAATTTTACATCCCTGTCAGAAACAATACTCAATGGCAATCCATGGATTCTCACAACTTCCCTAAAAAAGAGATGGGCAATATAGATTGCATCGTGTGTAGTCTTGCAAGGAATAAAGTGACTCATCTTGCTAAATCTGTCCACAACTACAAAAACACTGTCAAAACCAAATTTAGTCTTGGGAAGACCCACCACAAAATCCATGCTCACACACTCCCATGGTCTATTCGGAATAGGCAAGGGCTGATATAACCCAGCATTGCTAGCTCCCTCTTTGTCTCTCATGCAAACAACACACTGTTCAACATACTTTCTGACATCTCATGCTAATTTAGGCCAATAATAAAATCTTTGTACCAGCTCTAAAGTTTTATTAATTCCAAAGTGTCCACTAAGACTGCCATTGTGTTTCTCTTGGATCAGATTTTCCCTCATTGATCCTCTTGGGACACACAACAGACTACCCTTGAATAACAACCCATTTTGCAATGTATACTCAGCATATTGACTATGAAAATGATTTGCAAAATCTGTACCTTGTAGGCTTTGGAAAAGTCTTCGTCATCACCATAGAGATCTTTAAAACTTTCCAATCCAATGCTTTTCAGCTGTATCTCTTGGACTGTCAACATCCTCCTGTTTAATGCATCTGCCACTTTGTTTTGCTGCCCCTTCTTGTGCTTAATGGTAAATGTGAAAGCTTGAATGTACTCCATCCATTTCAAGTGCCTATTGCTTAACTTCTCCTGGGTATTAATATAACTGAGTGCCTGGTTATCCGTGAAGACCACAAACTCTTTGGGAAATAAATAATGCCTCCATTCCCTAAGGGACTGCACTAAAGCATAAAGTTACAGATCATAGGTGGAGTATTTTTGTTTAGCTTCATTGAGTTTTTCACTAAAGAAGGCTACAGGTCTACCTTCTTGACTAAGGACTCCTCCTACTGCTACTCCACTTGCATCACACTCAATTGTAAACAATTTATCAAAGCTAGGAAATAACAAGATAGGTTGTGTTGCCACTTCTTTTTTCAACTTTTCAAACCCTTTATCAGCCTCTAAAGTCCACTTAAACTTTGTTTTCTGACCACCCTTGATTGTATCTAACACTGGTGCACATATACCTCTAAAATTCCTTATAAACTTCCTATAGAGCTGAGCCAAACCATGAAAACTTCTTACCTCAGTTGCTGTGGTTGGTGTAGGCCAGTGTAGGATAGCTTCCACCTTACTTGGATCCATCTTCAGCATTCCTTGGGATACCACAAAACCTAGATACCCAAGCTCTTGTTTGATGAATTCACACTTCTCAAGGTTGATTGTCAATTGTTCTTCTTGCAACCTTTTAAGTACCATCTCTACATGCTTCAAATGTTCTTTTGCTGTCTTACTAAAAATCAGTATGTCATCCAAGTAGACTACCACAAAAATCCCTGTAAAATCTTTAAACACCTCATTCATTAGTCTCATGAACGTGCTAGGGGCATTCGAGAGGCCAAATGGCATCACTTTCCACTCATACAAACCATCATTTGTCTTAAAAGTTTTCTTCCATTCATCACCCTCCTTAATTCTGATTTGGTGATACCCGCTCTTAAGATCTAGCTTAGTGTAAAATTTTGCACCTCCAAGGCAATCCAATAAATCTTCAATCCTAGGTATTGGAAATCTATACCTAATTGTGATTCTATTTATTGCTCTAGAATCAGTGCAAAGTCTCCATTTACCTCCTTTTTTGTTGCCAAAACAACTAGGACTGCACATGGACCAATACTCTTTTGAATCAGACCTTGACTCACCAACTCTTCCACTTGTCTTGCCACTTCTTAGTTCTGCTCAGGGGTCAGTTTGTATGCTGCTTTGTTAGGCAATGAGGCTCTAGGTATGAAGTCAATTTGATGACTTATTGCTCTCTTGGGTGGTAGGGTTGATGGTGTTCCATCACTCACTATGCTCTTGTATTTGTCAAGCAAGTTTTGGTCTGCTGCTGGTAACACTGTCCTTTCAGCCTTTTCCTCTTCTTTGGGCTGCATCATGATCACATACCCTTCATTCCCTTGGTGTAGATCCTTGATGAACTCCTTACCACTACTCAACATAATGTTTGGAACCTTGGATTGCCCTTCATCTTCCTTAATCAACAATTGCAGCTTGAATGTTTTTCCATCCTTCATGAATTCTATGGTATTCTCCTTTCCATGATATACAACACCTCTATCATATTGCCATGGCCTGCCAAGAAGAATGTGGCATGCATCCATGGGTAGCACAACACAAACCAACTTGTCTTTGTAGCCTCCTATTGAAAATTCCACTGTAACCTGCTCATTCACTAAGACACTCTGCCCTATATTCCGCCATGTGACTTTGTAGGGATTGGCATGAGGTACCTTTTGCAATTTTAACTTATTTACTGCCTCCTTAGATATTATATTGTCTGTAGAACCAGAATCTACAATGACCTTGCATACCTTTCCCAATATTTTGCACCTTGCTCTAAACAAAGCTCTCCTTTGCTTGGGTTCTTCCTTGACTGGTTGTCTGATCAGCACTCTACTAAACATCAAACTTTCATCTACTTATGATTCTATATGACTGATCTCAGGTGTCTTTACACTCACGGTGTCCTCTTGTGCATAAGCTACTCTTTTCTCATTTCTAGATGAAGCTTTCTCTGGGCATCTATAAGCTGGATGGCCTAGTTGATTGCAGTTATAACACTTCATGGTGGCAAAGTAGGAGTTACTTCTGCCTGCTCCTCTTCCTCTGTTTGAACCTCCTTGAGGTCCTCTTCCTCTATTAAATCCTCCTCTTGATGAGGTTTCACCTCCATGCTCAGTAAGCTTTGATTCACCTTGGATTCTTTGTTCATTACCTTTTCCTTGGTAACCTCCACACTGTCCTTTTTGATATCTTCCTCTTCCTCTGCCCTTAGAGGACTGATCATGCTTCCTTTTATTCCTCTCTTCAATCTTGATAGCTAGCTGATAGCATTGGTGGACTGTCTTGGGGCTGAGTAAAGCCATCTCTTCTTGTATATTCCACTTCAATCCATTTAGATACCTAGCCACTTTCAGGCTTTCATCTTCTGCCACATTTGATCTCAAGCAAAGCTTGTGAAACTCTTCCGTGTAGGTGTTTACATCTTGGTCTTTTTGTCTTAAACTCTGCCTCTTCTTGTGGAGCTGAATTTCATAATCATCTGGCATATAGGCTTCTTTCACTTTAGCAACCATTCCTTTCCAAGTTGATATGGGATGCTTACCTTGTTTCTCCCTTTCAGTCTGGACAAACTTCCACCAAGTTAATGTTGATCCTCTCAACCTTGATTTTGCAACCTTCACCTTCTGTGCTTCTGTAACTCCATCACATTCGAAGTGATTCTCCATGCCATCTATCTAGTCCAAGACCAGATCGGGATCCATCTTTCCATGGAATAGTGGTACACCCTCAAGTCCTTTTCCACTTAAGGCTTTTAATGCCTTCAAGAAAGGATCCTCCTCCAAGACAGGGTCAGGTTCAGGGACTTTGTCCTCCTCTGCAACCTCTTCTTCTTTTCGCACTTTTCCTTCCAGTTTCACCTGGTTCAGTGCTGCTTCAAGCTGCTCTATTCTTTCCTTTAGAGATTTTTTATCCTCTTCTTGCTCTTCAACCATCTTGGCTAACTGTACGTTTGTCACCATCTTTGGCGGTTCACTTGATTCAACTTCCTCTGACATATAAGCTACTGCTTCCCAAATCTTTCACTACTCTGATACCAATCTGATAGAACCAGGGTTGATTGAGAAAACACAATCTCAATGCTTGAGTCTTTGTCTTAAGAACTCCTTTATGTGCTAATTCATTCACCCTACAACCTATAGGTCCTCTATTTGTTGAGGCACCCCCAGTTTACCTTAGCAACCCTGCTATCATTGCAAATCTGCTGCTACAAAACATTACTTGATACTCTTTCTTCCACTTGCACTATCTAGCCTTTTATTCCTCAAAAGACCAGTCACTCCTCCACTTTTCCAACATTGTTACAGGGGTGTGTGGCACTTTCCAAAGCCTTCAAAGTCATCTTTTCCAGTGCTTCAATAAACACCAAGCTTCAGCTCTCCATTGTCTTCCCAAAAACAGGGTTCTTGGTTCTTGGGCAGGGTTACAAGCCTCAAACCTCTTTTAACCCTCTTGACACGAAAACAAGGTTAGAACTCCTCTCTTTCCACCAATTGTTCCAATCTTTCTATTGATTCTCTGGTTCTTTTTCCAAGCTTTGACAAGTTCTTTTTGGAAATTAGTGCCTTTTCTGCCCGTACAGGGGAACAATTCAACCTAGGGTAGACTAGGGTTTCTTAAGGCTTTCCTTTGGTCTGTTCTGCCTTTTCTAACCACAAAACCATTAAAGAGCCTTCTTTTTACTGTTGTACACCTTCTTAGCACTGCCTACAATCACCATACATACACATTAGATAAAAAAAAAATTGCACACCCCTGCAACGTTGAGGCTTCTTTTTCCCTCTTGACTGTCTTCTTAGCCGGGTTTCCAATACTCGCCTAAGAACAGCCTTCCAACTTGCTCATTGACTCTCTAACAACTACCATATGTACAATATATACAGGTCTAGAGTTTGGTTTTGTTTCCTCTGCGTCCATGTTGAATGGCGTGATCAGAAACAACCCAAAAACTCCATTTTTCTGGTTTTTATCAGTCAACTAAAATTTTAAAAAACACAGATTTTCTTTTCAAAGAAACAAAGAATGATGGATAACTACTTAAAGATACCAAAGATAGAACTTTACAATGTTGTTTTGCATGCCCATAAACCACCAAAATATTATTTCAATTCATGTATTTGCTGTCATGCCAGAATGCATAGAAAAAAATAGATTTTTCTTTACGCAAAAATCACTGATTCTTATTTTTTCAACATAACACCATTGTCAAAGACTTCCCACCATTCAAAAAATCATTCCACACTTCCAAAATGGTCGAAATATCTCTTTCCAACCCGAAAAAAATAGTTAGGGCTTTTGTATCGGGCTCAAAAGTGACCAAATAACACGCGTTTGAAAACACACTGTGTTTTCGAACTTCAGCCAAAACTTAAGGAAACGCCTACAAACAAGTTCCCAATTTATTTTAATTTTACCTAAGCTTCAAAAATGTCCCCTTACACCTTATCAATGGTGTATGATACCATTACAAAACAAAACAAAAATATTAAGAGCAAAACATTAAAATTATGCTTGTATTCAAGTAGGTGCTCCTGCACCAGACACGCACAAGGTGAATGATTTGCAACAAAAAAAGATACACAAGTATACAATTCCAAATACATAAAAGAGAAAGAAAAGAATAAGATAGGTGGAACCAACTTGAACCAAAATGTGCTCACCCTAAGGCCACAAAACTTTATGTCATCCACATGGTGAGCATCTACAATACGCTCACTCTGGGGCAACAAAACTTCAGGTCATCCATAGGGTGAGTATACAAAAAGGGTGAGAAACACAACTGATATGTTCCCACAAAATGTGATTGGATAAGGGAATTCATGCCTTCATTTGGATCTCATACAACCAGACCAAAGCTATACCTCCTGATAACTTTGATAAGGTACCACACAATAATGATCTTCGAGCTTCATGAGACAAGAAGAACTTTGTATGCTTGGAGCTCATGAACAAAAAATGAACTTCAAGCTACACCATGAAAATGGGATTCCCCCAAAAGGTAGTATGTCACATGTGAGCAAACTTAAGGCATGTCGAGTCCACATCCCAAGCTTTCTCTTATATGTACATGAAAGGTAGTCAACTATCCAAAAGAAACAATAAGTGACATACAAGGACAAGGCTACATAACCCCTTTCCCCCACTTAGTGCAAGATAAGGATAAGTTGAATAAGATGAAAATAAATGTTAATTAGAAGAAATAGATACATCAACACAAGTAAGAGCATCATATTCCTTAAGAAGTTGATTTTTTCTCCTCAAAGTCCTACATTCATTAGTAGAATGAACATGAACTCTATGATATGCACAAAATGAGCTCTTGTAGTAAGATTTATTTTGTGTTCTTGGAGGGAGAGATATCAAACAATATTTGAGCAGTCTCAACAAGATATTTTCTTGATCAAAAGTATAGGATGTTTCTTTATTTTGTGACAAAGATATCTCTTGATTAGTATTAGTTATCATACCTACACAAGACTCTTTAGATTGTGATATTTTGTTCTCTCCTTGAAAGGAGGATGTAAAATCTATCGGAATTGAATCATAAGTGTTTAGCATGATGATATTAATGTTAAGCGAGGACTTCTCTATTTCTTTCAAAGGAAAACAATCAAGACCACTAGTGTCTATCAATTCAGGATGCACCACTGTTAAAGTTGGCTTAGAGGAGTCTTTTGTAAGAGTATTGATATTAAGTGAAGGCTTGTTTGTTTCTTTTAAGGGACAATAGCCAATACCATTAGTCGTTCCTTGCATGTTATGCTATATAGGGACATAGATACCTTGCTCTCTGCCACCACATCCTTTCCACTATATCCTAGTTGTTTCATAAGTTCATAACCTCTTTCATAAATCTTTTTCATTTCTTTTGGATTTGGTGGTTGTTGATAGTCAAATTCATCGATGTTTGTTGTGTATTTTTTTTGTCTTTTGGTCTAAAGTGGTTGAGTTGGATTCTTTTGAAGGGTCTTCAAAATTTTATGTTAACATTACCACTTTTTCTTTTCCCTTTTCATATTCTTTTCTTATGATCTTGTATTCTCCCATGAATGTTGTTTTGAAATTAAATGATCACAAATCATCTCGTGGTATCATTGTGAAGGGTTTAGGAAATCTATCTTTTTGTTGTTCTTGGATGGGTTCTACTTGTGTAGTTGGTGTTAATATTTTCAAAGGATTTTTCCTATTTTTCTCAATGTTCAAACAACTATTTGGGTCAAGGTTAGCTTCAAGTGTCTACACTTTATTCTTGTATACATACTTCATGATACAATGAAGAGTGGAAGGCACCCAGTTCATTACATGAACCCACGATCTGTCTAAAAGAATATTGTATGAAAGATCATGAGGCATAACATGGATTAGTGTTTCTGATGTGGCCTTTCCAGTTGTAATAGGAAAAATGATCACACCAAGTGAATTTTTTCCTACATTGTTAAATCCCTTAATAGATAAAGAATTAGATTGAATTTTCATTTATCCACACCAAGATTATCCAAAAGGGATACACTACAAAAATTAAGAGTGGAGCCATTGTCAATGAGGGTTCTCTTTATGCCTATCCTTTTATATCGAGATAGTATTATGAAAGCTTAATTTTGTTTTTGCACTTCAAAAGGGGGGAGTTAACTTTGGTGAAAAATAGTGTCAAAATTTATTTCTTGGATCATTGTTGCTATGTCATTCAAGTTTTCACTAGAGGGTACCTCAACTTATTGCAAGGTGGTTTGAAGCATAATGTTATAGTTAGGTGGATTATTAATTAGGTCCAATAGGGATATTTTGCATGAGTATTATTAAGTTGTTCAACAAGATCATACTCCTTTCCACTATGTGAAGGTAAACAAGGAGCACTAGGCAAGATGGGATTAGGAAAAGATAAGGTTGTTGGGGTTGATTGTCTTGGTTGTGAATTTTTTCTAGTTTTATATGTATGAGAAACAGTATTATGACTCGGTTGTTGTGAAAAATTATTCTAAGGTGGGTAGAGGATAAGTTTGGGTTTATTTTGAGTTTGTTTTTTGTGTGATGGTGGGTAAAGAATTATAGGATTCTTAGGATGTCCAATGGGATATGTAGGAGGTCCAATAGTCAAGGATAATCTAATGGACACTTGTACATTCATAACCTCAACGATTTTGGTTTGATGTATTTCTAATAAAGTGCAATCTAGTATCATCTTTTCACAATAATACAAGGGAATTACATCACTATCATTTTATTGCACCATGATATCCTCCCTAGAAGGAGAGTGTTTAGGAGAACTACAAACCAATGTTTTTTGACATTAAAGGACTGGTTCTTCCAAAATGGCTTCATCGCAAGTAGGGGATGATCAATGGTTGTATTTTCTTACTTAATAAGGTTTTTCCTAGGTGAAGAGGGACAACTAATATTTTCATGACTTTCATAGATCAAAGCATCTTCTCCACAAGTAGGAAAGATACTAGGAGAAGAACAAGTATGATTTTCATGATCATTTATGATTTCATTCCTTTGTTCTGTAATGTCTTCCAAAATAGGATAAGTAAGGGAAGGATCATAAAGAGGGTTGTTATAGACATTTAATGTTTTATCATCTAACACCAACATATCCTCAAAATTTACAATCTCATCCTCTAAAAAATCATCACAATAGGGAAAAGTGATGGGAGACAAATATATACTAGTTGAAGTTTCAATGGTCTCCTAGTGTGTTATGTGATTATCATGATTACCTACGGTTTTTTCTTCTTGTTTGTCAATGTCTTGTCCACTAAGAGAGGTAAGAGGAGAGAAACAACAAGGGCTATCAAAACTCTAATTGATTGGTTCCTCTAACAACAAAATTTCTTCTTCATAAATAGGAGATATATTAGGAGAAGAACAAATATTATTGTTAGGATTGTCCAATGTTCTATTCTCTTTCACTAAAACACTCTCATAGGGAAGGGATATAAATTTTTTCGTAGCCTACCTAAAAAGGTAAGGTACTAAAATTGTTTGAAAAAAATTGAAAAGAACTTCTAACCATTTTATTCAATGCTTCAAGAATGTAAACAATGTGTATCCAACAACAAAAAGTACTTTTATCCAACACATGCAAAACTTTAAGAATGCAAACAATGTATATCCAAAAATGAAAATAAATTTTATCAAACTTATGCAAAGTTTTATGAATGTAAACATTGTGTATGTAAAAGTGAAAAGTACTTTTATCTATATTACATATGCAAATTTTTAGAAATGTGATAATTTTCAAATCTAATGATGCTTGTAATTGAAATGATTTCAAAAATGAGTAGCCTAAATTAATGCTTTTGACCTAGATGGATAAACAAAATGTTCCTAAAACTTTCTAGGCTTATAGTATATGTTACTAGCAAGCTTAGGAAGCACAAAAATGAGGTTTTTTATGCTATAATTTAAGGTAGTTTAAAATATAGAATGGGACTAATTTTCCTAGAAGGGCGTATGAGTCCCAATTAGGGTTTTTTCACAATTTTCAAGAAATTTTAACTATTTTCTATGATTTTTCATTTGTATAAACTATAATCTAAGTAAAAACACAAATTTTGCATAATTTTAAATGATTTGAGATGAAAAATGAAACCTATATGCACTTTAACTAATGTAAAATTTGGAAATCTGACGAGGGAGCAAACCCGAGACACATAAATAACGCACACAACTAGAAAACTTTATTATTATTCAATAATGAAAATCTTACATGCAGAGGATCCCAAATCCTTGAGCTTTGCGATACATGCAAGCTACAGAAGTTTCAAAAAAAATACAGAAATTACAGAAAATCCCCTTTTCGCAGCATGCGAACTCTTTTCCCCAAAAAGCTACCCAAAAATCAGAAATTAGCTCATAATTAGCCCCTTTTCAGTTTGGAGCCAAAAACAACATTATAGTTATGATTTTTGGTGGTTTGGCACCAAAAATTACAATTTGAAATTCAAATTTAGATTCACATTCAAAAATTAGCACATTCCTAAAAATGCACCAACTTCCAACAGCCATAACTTTTAATCTGACTGTCGGATTTTCAATGATTATACCTTTCCGAAAATCTCTCGAAAAGATGATGTTGCACATTTTCGCAAATTTTTGGGCCCATCCAAAACTGTTTAGTGCCTCAAACTAGACTCGGAAGATTTTTCAGGGCAAAAAGTAGAAACTAGAACTTGAATAACTTTCAAACTGTGAATGATCTTGACCTGATTCTTTCTTCAAAGTGCTTATTTTTCCATCCTGAACCTTCCCATAAGTTTCTATCTTCCCATGCAATCAAATTCACACCTGCTAAAACTAGAAATTGAGCAAAAAAAGAAAAAAAGTAGTTATGAAAGTTGGAAACTCTTATTCTACGAAAAGGGTATCCAGAAATGCAAAAACATCTACAAAAAGCAAACAACAGGAAAATGGAAAGCATCTTTTTGGGTGATGCAAGATTGCCCTCACACCACTGGATGCTCCTGCATGAAAATCCTAGAATTCTAATTAACTAATGCAAATCCTAATGTAATGTTAATGAAAGCAAGATATAGGATGATGAAGCTCTCCAAATCAAAATTTACGATGTTCTAAATATAGGTTCACTAAAATATAAGAATAGAAAATTATCGTCATAAGGGTTTAGGACCTACGACAACAAAATTTCATTTCTCCACATTCAAGGATAACCCTAGAGATCTCAATGCAAAAGAGAAAGAGATCTTGCAATATGGTTGTCCTATGGTATGCTTAGAGACTAATGAGGGGTTTACCATGTTGTAAAAAATCAACACTGAGAGGGGGGCTGAATCAGTGTTCTACAGAAATTAACTTTGTTATCCTGACCTTTAATCCACTTAGAACATTTAATCAAAATTAATATGTAGAAACAAAAAGCAAGAAACCACACAACCATAACAGAAGGATTTTTATGTGGAAACCCTATTAGCGAAAAAACCATGGTGGATGGCCAATCCACAATAAGTTCTAAGTATACCCAAAAGAAGTATTACAAAATGGGAATGCACTTGCATTTAGGCTCACTTCCTAGAGCTCACTACTCAAAAGATGGGCTCACTACCCTTACAATGATCTGGATTAGATCCAAAAGAAAGTAAACTGAATGGATAACATCTACTAATGCTTGATTACAATTTCAGTTAAGCTCTGATGATTAACTTTTGTCTGTTTGATTGATATCAAACTTTTGTTCTGTTGTGCTCAAGTTCACACACAAAATCTTTATGTACAAGTGAAACTATGCATGATATCGCTCAAATACTCTTTTGATGTTCATAACATACACTAATACACTTTCTTCATGCTTACAAATGATGTAATCGATCATCTAAATATATATGTGACTAAGGATTTAATTGCTACAAGTTGGCTTAATAAAACTTAAGAATATTTGCAACTTGTTGGCCCAAATCATGAATAATTTTGATGCGTATTCAAAAAATTCAGTTAGTCCATAGCTAGGACCCATAATTAAACTTTTGAATATGAAAAAATCTTGGATTTTTTCCCTTAACACATTCACAACGTACCACATTCACTGAGTCGGCTACAACAAACAAATAGACAAAAAGTATCCAATTGGACCTCCAAACACATGTTGCAACTCATGCAACAACACAAAATTCAATAACAAGATAATCCACATGCTCATCAAGTAATTCCAGGGATCCTAAACACAAAACAATGATTTGGTGAAGCTATCTGACTAGATACCATGTTCCTAAAGTATTCTACTGGTAATACACATTATTTTACTTTACTTGTCGATATGATTAGATATTGATTTGTGGATCATGGGGATGACTTCTGTTGCCATCAATGATAACACTAGAAACCATATTCCAACACACCACCAAGTTAAGACTTGAAAAAGACAATGAAATGCAAGTAGTAATGATAAGACATAATTTAATGCAAACTTGAACTAAATGACCTATAAATGTATGTAAAACAAAACAACAAGGTGTGAGATAAAATATGTGCACCTAGGAATCTGAAGTAGACTGGAAGGAGCCTTGAAATACTAGAAATTTTCAACATTTGGCCTATTGGGACTCATTTTCCAATCTGGGTGAATCAATACTAGATTTGGGTTTCTACACAGGAACATGTTTGTGGAAAAAGGGTACCTGAATCTACAAGAACCTTGAAAAACACTTGTAGTGGGACTCATTCAACACTTCTAGTGAATCAGTCCTATTTCACATTTTTAGGAATTCAAATTTCATATTTGTGCTCCAATCTCTGCTCTTTTCTTCCAAATTAATTTCTGGATTTGAAACTGTTGATGTTGGACTTGTAGGTGACTTTTTATGAAGATAAAAATCTTGTGACAACTTGATGATTTTATTCAACCTTGCAACCTTATCTTCAAAGGATCTTCAAGTCTTCAAATCATCTAGATTTGCAATCACACAAAGAAAGAGAGAAAAAATTGCCAATTTTTAGTGAATAGGGGTTTTTCTTAGTCAAACCCCTTTTAGGTAATTAAATCAAATGATGAGATAGTGAGAGATGAACATGAAACATGAAACATAGGACATGAAAAATGAACAATGATACCTTGAATGATTTCTTGTAAATATGTAATCTAGCATGAAGTGGCCATGAAGGTTGTAGATCTTGATCTTGAAATGAATGGAGAACAATGCTTGACCTTTGATATTGGATACAAGATCACAACACTAGCTCAAAAAAATACTTGATGCTTGATGATAATGGATCTTGAATTTTTGAAACAAATCATGAAGAATTCTACCCTTGAATTCCTTAGAAATTCTCTTCTAAACCTTCTTGACACACCTATGAAGTATTTTAATCATGAAATTTCTATTAGGAATACTCTCACAAAAGTCTTAGGTGAAAATGCATGAATGAACCTTGTATTTATACTTAATGATGCAAGAATTCCTGAAATTACAACACTACAAGTCGACATCAAATCTAGGAGGATAAAATACCACCAAAAATTTGAATTAATTTTAATATTATGTTAAATGGGACTCATTCACCCAACATGGTGAATGAGTCCCAATGTATGGGACCAACATTCAAAAGTACTTAGAAAGGTGTGAAACTAGGTTCAGGACCCAAAAAACTAGGTGGGACTCATTTTCCCAAGGTGGCGAATGAGTCCCAGATCACTAAATCTAGGCCTCAAAGCCTAAAAACACCTAAATTATGATTGGGTGATTATTAATGTTAGAATTGTCCTCAAAATTATACATAAATTAAGGCTTGTGGATGTAATTTAAGACTAATGAAAGCATAATAAAGCCCAATTATTAAATAAAATATTAAAAGGAACATGACAACTAAGAGTGGGGGTGAATTAGTTGTCACCAAATTCAAACATAAAACTCCTAACACTTATCAACTTCACAACCACACTATTTTGTTATTAAGTATGAAGATGAAATGTAGATTGCAGAAAGTAAAATCAAGACAATGAACACCAGATTTTATGCAAAAAACCCAATAAGGGAAAAACCACATTGAGGATTAACTCTCAATATAAAGTGATAGAAAAATCAAATACAAGAGGCTCATTGTCCAGAATGGGACTCACTATCTAGAATAGGACTCACTGTTTAGATACAAAGGCTCATTGCCTACAGAAAGGACTCACTATCCAATAGGGAGGTTCACTTCCTATAGATACAAAAGATAAAAAAAAAGATCCACCATAGTAATTTACACACATCCATAGCCTTGATCAGAAGATTGTAGAAACCTTCAACTCACTACTTTCAGGAATCTAAAACAATGAAGTATTGTTGAGCTTCAACTCACTTTCACACAACTCTACTCTTCAATTGTGTCTTACTTCGTTACTTTTCATCATCTAATCCTTTGCATCTCAAATTAAATTTATAACATCTTCAACCTTAAAATCATTCT
Organism: Sequoia sempervirens; assembly: GCA_007258455.2. Taxonomy (NCBI): domain Eukaryota; kingdom Viridiplantae; phylum Streptophyta; class Pinopsida; order Cupressales; family Cupressaceae; genus Sequoia; species Sequoia sempervirens. The sequence continues at coordinate 238 of VDFB02003710.1, read as the reverse complement.
CCAAGGTCGGCCACATACACTTCATTTCATAAATTCAAACTAGGTCAAAAACTCAACATTCCCACTGTGTAAAAGAATGAGAGTGGACCAATTAAAAACTTAACCAATACCAAAAGCAATGTCTCAGATCAAACACATGCTTCCTTAAGTCAATTTTAAATTCTTCATATGAAGCGTAAACACCAGGTCATCCAAACCTAATGAAATCACAAAGGAACATTGAAGTACACACTTTCCA
>VDFB02003709.1:0-33727 GCA_007258455.2 Sequoia sempervirens | reverse complement strand
GCATTTGCATAGGGTTGTCAAAGTGTTTTCTAGGTTTTTCTGGGTTTTCTGAGATCCTTGATGGGCAGTAACTGCTATTTTTAGCAATATCTATTTTTAGTAAGTCACAGTTGCATCTCAATTTGGGCTAATTTGGAGATTAAACACACTTACTATTTTTAGCAGTATGCTATTTTTAAAAGTGCTATTTTTGGCAGTGATCCTGGCAACAGTTCAATGTTGGGTTTCCAAGTTTGGCAGTGGTAGCAGTTTTGGTTGTTGAATTCTATCATTTTTGGCAATTCAATGCATCCACCATCCTTGGAGCTCAAAAAAAGCAAATATTGCAACTTAAGTTATAAAGTTATAAAGTTTAAAAAGGCCCCCTTGCACCCCCATGCCTAGCATTGGTAACTTAAATTGATTTTAAAACGTGTTCATATGTTTGCTCAAGTTGGACGCCTAGATGAGAGGCAAAAAAGATATAAAATTAAATTAATATTCTTTTGTCAAGTTGGGTGTCCCAATTAGAAGGAAAAACAATTCAAATTTTTGGAGCCCTAATTTCTATTTAAACCCCCACTCTTGCTCTCATTTCATTATGCAATCTTATAATAACGAAGTGTTGTCGAAGTGAGGATTGAATCCTTCAAGGGCTTTGGAGACAACAACCTTCAAAGTTGCATCTAGTTTCGGAGTTGTCAGATACTCCCTAGCTAGATATTGGAGTGGCTTCACAACAAGAGTCACCATTGGAGATATGGATGAAGCTTTCAGTTTATTTCATCATGTTTTGCTTTAATGTTTTCTAGTGGTTGCGTTTTTGGTGTGTGATGATTTTGCAGCGTTGTGGGAGCCCTTTTGGAGTGATTTTCAGACTTCTTGTTGTTGATGGTCCATATTTTCCTACCCTAGCCATACCACTATTTGCTCACGCTGATTGGAGTGTTGGAAATCTTTTTGTGGGTATTGGATCAATCATTTTCTAGAACTTGGGCGCCCCTTTGCACAAGATTGCAGATTTTTTAGTGGAGTTTCTGATTTTCTAGAGTTGGTCACCCCTCCAGCTGGGCCGTACCATTTGGGGCTGTTGATGCATGGTGTTGAGGTTGTTGTTCGTTCACGTTTGGCTGCAAATTTTGTCTTCATTTCGATGCCTAGACTTCACTAGGCCTTGGTTGACGACTCTATGATGTTTGGAGGTGTTTTAGAGTGCTTGGAATGAAGTTGTGATCATCTTTGGCTTGCTGGTTAGAGGTGTTTCAGACCTGCAATTTCATATCAGACCTGTAGCAGCAGCATATCAGACCACCTATCGTCCTTTGGGGGCCTTACCATTAAGGTATCATTGCTATATTTTGTGAGGATTCCTTATATTCATGTTGGGGTATCATTTTGGGGAGTTGTACTACAAGTTACCATCATTTTCATAATGTAACAGCAGTTTATAACATTCTGGAACAATTTGTAATAAGCTCCTTTGTAACACCATTTGGTAGTACTATCGGTGAATCAGCTTTTTTTATTATTGTTACTTACCCCACTGAATAAGTGGTGCTCTCACTGAATAAGCAGTTGAGCTTTCTTTACTTTTCATGTTATACCTGCTGAATAAGCAAAGGATCTTCTTTGCTTGGTCGGCTTGCCGCCAAGGGCTTTCTTGCTAGTTGTAGATTCCCGTTGAATAAGCGGATGTTTCCTTATGCTTGAAGATTTCATACTCACCCCACTAAACAAGTGGTTCATTTCAGTAGCGTAGCATTGTAACCTTACCACTGTATGCTCTCACCTTGCCTACATCAAGATCTAGGTGATCAGAAAGTGTAAGGGAGTTTACTTCAGTTGGTTATCTTTGATTATTGGCTAACGCTAGCAAATTGTGAAGTTCAAAAAAATTAAGAGATGGTTATTACAATTGTGTTTTTTTGTGTGTTTGTGTTTGTTTGTCTATGTGTCTTTTTGTGTTTGTGTGTGTTTGTGTTTGTGTTTATTTGTGTTTGTGTTTATTTGTGTCTATGTGTGTGTGTCGACGAGAAAAGTGCATACCCTTACACTTTTCCCCTCTCGTTATGTGCCACTTCGTGTCAATAACTTTAATGCATGGTTCTAGAACATTTTTAGGCTCTTTTGGCACACTCACTCACTTGAGACAACATCTAGCATTTTGTTATGCCTCATCTCTCTATTCAAAACTCACCTAACCCAATTTCTATCAGATTGCCTATCCTAGACTAGATTATGATTGTGATACTATCCCCTAGACGTGATCTTGGGGCCAAACACATCCCCCCTTTCCAAATTTCAAATTGCTTGCATTTTAAGGCAACAATCTAAAATATGTTATTACCTATCAATGTGTGCACCAAAAAGTTTGAATTTTGTGTTTGGGAGCATGAATTTAAAGGAGTCATCCCTAGGTCATTTTAACAAGAATCAAAAGACCATTTATCAAGAAAAATACATTTGCATATATGTCACTAACACTTTGCAAGTCCAACAAATTGACTTCTCTGCCTGCATCAACATCCAATTCCACTATCACTTTTTGTTTATCGTGATTAACTCAGTCTCGAGGTTTGACTAAGGTGCAAGGAAGTCCTGTACTACAGTCCTTGCATAGCAGATCAAGTTTTCCTTATTTCTAAGATACATCAAGCAAACAAGTTTTGCAAGTAATAAAAGTCTGATTTTGCTCAAGATAGAATCACACCATCTAGATACCTTGCACCATCTGGATTGAATCACAAATGCTATTGCATACCACATTTTCAAACTCTTAGATTTCAATCATCTCAGCTCTTTGACTTCAAATCTAGTATCAAAGTCAAATTTATGTTTTTCTATCACAGCATGACATCAAGCAAAGTTCACTTTCTGCCAACTTCAAGGTGTGCAATCTTAATCCATCTTGTTTACATTTCAGCACATGCCCAATTACAATCTCGATTAGCTTATTTTAGTTGTGTCATCAAACTCACCTCCTATATCTATGTTGCTTGTGTTTAATTAATTTATTCTCTCATTTAACACATACATGCATCTGAAGGGTCATTTTATGTCCCTTCATTTTGGTGAACCCATAACTTCCACCCCTAGCCCTTAGGGTTAGGTTTTCTGATTTTTCTGAGTTTTGTTGATGTTTAGAGCAGCGTCATGGTCTTCTTCCAGCGATCTCCTTTACTACATGTGATAAATTAAATCATAGTCGTTGGCTATTTAATTTATAGATTTCAATTTAATCAAGAGGCACGTCATTTGATGTTTAGTTATTGAAGAGACTCGAATTTATGAAGAGGCACGAATTTCTAAGAGGGCCGACTTCATGCTTATTGTTGTCACGTCCTTTCAAAGAGGGCCAACTTATGATGTTGAAGAGACGCATCCTCTCTTCCTATCTTGTATATATACACCTTCATTGTATCTCATTTGGCATCGATTCATTCATTGTTCTTCCAATTCATACACATTCATTCCATTCATCCCAAGTGCGAATTTATCTTCAAGGCAGATCGAAGTTATACAAGATCAAGTTCGGCATTATTGGAGGCTGAGATTTCTTCAGCGAATTGTCTCTTTGTATTTCTGTGTTGCATCATTCTTTGATGCTTGTATTCAGGCCTTCATATCGGCCTCTTTTAAGGAGATCATTATTGTGGTGATTCAATATATAAGTGATATATTGTTGCTTAGTTTTTCTCCCTCAAGAGGAGGGTTTTCCCAGCGTATCTGCTGTGTTATTGTGTCTGATTTTGTATTAATTTTCTGTGCATTACATCTGATCATAAAACTAACAAGTTTCAGATCTATGTATTCTGATTTTTACCACTATTCGTTAGATTTGTTTGTTCATTGCACTTTCAGTGCTTTGCCTAGGTTTTGAACTTAGTTGATTGTGACATTTTGGATCCCTCCTTCTGTTGTTTGTGCTTCATTGTTAAATCTTTAATCATGCATTCCAATCATACAATGATTTGTAACATCATAATGATTTTCCCATTAATGTAATGTGTTTGCTTGTTGTTTCGTTTTAGGTCCTTGCTTGCGTTGGGTGTTAGAATAGGCTCAACTGTATTTCCCACAGATAAGATACTAGTCACTTGTTTTTACAGAAATTCTGAAATTCTCCTATGGCTCAAGTTTGTTTCATAGTCCCCCGTAAGCACCAATTGTTGGTACCCCTATGAAACTTCATTTTCATGCCACCTTTTGTCAATTAATGGTCAGCAAATCCTCAAAATTGCATCAAGTACAAGCCAGTGGTTGTCCTCACAATAAGTTTGCAAAGTTTGTCTTGTTCTTGGTCCTTTCAGCTAATAATTTTACAGGGAAAAATATGATCTCAACAAAGCTACAAATGATGCAAATGATGAAGAGGTCAATGGCCAAACCAGGGTGGATGCAAAAGTTCTTGCCATGCCTGAGGAGAAATGGTGGCAGGAGTTTCAGCCAACAAGGCATGAGAAAATTGTCCAAAGGAACCTAATACAAGCATTCAAAGGCAAAGTAAAATTTGGAAAAACTTAATGATGGCAATGCTGCTCCAAAATTCTGCCCAAGATAATAAAGGTGTCAATGGCAATCCAAAAAGGCACCTTATAAAAGAGTGTGGAAATCAACCAATCTTGGCATCTTTTTGCAATGGCTAAGTGACTAGTAAACTCTGCCAATTTCCTTAAGGTGGCGAATACAAGGAAAAATTCTTCCCAATGTGCTACAAAGCGGCAAGACCATGACAAAGTTCCACCCCATAATGCCCAAAGTGGCAAAGTCGAGTGAGAATTCTGCCTAGATGGAAAGAACACTGAAATGACAAGATAGGCATGACTTTATAGTGGCAGAGCCAGTCAAAAATGACACTCTAAAGATAGTAGATCCTTTGGTAATCTATGCCAAGGCCAAAGACATTTAAAAACAATTAAGTTGGACGCACAAATTAGTTGGCAAATCCATGAGTGATTTGTGCCCAACTCCAAAAGTTCACAACCTCGTAAGAAAAGTTCGCCCAAATGATAGCTATAGCAGTTAGTTATCCATGCCAAGGTTTCATGAAGTGTCAAATACAATATGAATCTATGCCAACACAAAAATATAAAGTGGCAGAGAGCTGTAGAAAGTGCACCTAATGAAAGGAGAAAAGAAGTTTAAGTGGTTCCATTCTTGGGTGGCAATGTCAACATAACCACCCAGATATTACAAATGTGGCAAAGACACTCCCAATTTTCGACAAGTTAGTAAAGATGAGATATAAATGTTTGTGCGCCCTTTTGAGGTGGTAAAGCCCTAGCAAAATTGTACCTTGTGTTTGAAAACATGGATCAAACCTTCCAAAGTTCTGCCAAAACAAAGTATAAAGTAGCAAAGATGGTCATAGAAGGCACCAAACATGAAAAGAAGAAACTGAAGTCATAAGAAATGCTATGGAGGTGGTAATGCCACTTAAAAGTTCTTCCTAGCAAGCACATAGATAGCAATAAGACATGAAATTTCCACCATAGCTTTAAAGCAAAAAGGTTTTAAAGCATGTTATGGCTATATACTAAGAATAATGCCCTTTCAAACTTGGGAAACAGTTTTCCAAGCTATTAAATCCCAGTGAAATTTCAGTTTTGAAGGCTTGCAAGTTGTTGGCCATCCTGGAGGAGGCATCCAAATTGTTGCCAAAGTAAGTTTTCAAGTACAATGGATTGACATAGTATCAAACCTAGGGTATTATCAAGATACTTGAAAAGATTGAAGTTTTTCCTAGGTTCACAGTGCCAAGTTTAGAAGGATTGACATATCAGCATGACAAAGTATCAATGGATCCATCATCAATTGGTTCATGGCAAAGTGCTAATCACTTTCATATTGGTGAAGTTTCAACAACTTTCGTTAGTTTCTGGGAAAATTTACCAAGTTTTGAAGATTCAATCAAGTTTGCAAGTCAAAGTCATTTTAGATTTTCTAAAATCATTTAAGTGAAAAAAACTAATATTTTTCCAGCACAGCCACATGTGGCAAACTACCATCATCAGTAGTAACTATGTTAAGGAGATAAAAATGAGCCTATTATTGGGCCTTTATTTTATTGCCTGTAGTTTGCTTTAACGATGTTTTATTTCCTCTTTTCTATAATTAGGGATAGGATTGCTTTAAAGCAGCGCTTTTATAGGAAAATTTTATATTAGTGTATCCCTAAAGCTACCTCTTAAAATCTTATAAATGAGTGCTTTAAGCACATAATTTGAATGAGAGTTGATGCCAGATTGATACTGCATAAGTTTTCATTCCAATTCTAAAGTTGAATCATTGCGCTGTGTATGTGAGAATTTAATAAATTAGTAATACAACAATTCATGTTTAACTTTCTATAGCACTTGTCTTTGTTCTTTGAAGTAGCTTTGTATGCTTCTAAGAAATTGTGATGACCCATTTTATTCCCCTGATCGCAGCTAGCACAGTAAATGTATTATCTGTTCAAAGTCTAGTTTCAACCATACGTTGTAATCTTTCAAAAGGTCTTAATAAGACAAATCCTAGTCAGCAATAATAACAAAGACAAAAGGTGATTGCAGTTCCGTGTACTGAACACTAGAAGACAAAAATAAAAAGGCAGCCACTAGAAGACAAAAATTAAAAAGGCACCCGCTAGGACTGTCATGCCCCCACCCGCAAGACCCTGCAGCAATAATCTGCGGAGAAGTAAAATAGCAAGGGGATCGAAGATATAAGGGACATCATGGGCAGCGATTCCCTAAAGGCTAATATTAATAAAAATATAATTAATTTTAAAGACAGCGCTTGGGAAAACAAGTTAAAAACAAAACAAGGCAGTGCTTGGGTAAGGTGTGGAAGGAGGTGACTCTTCCCACCATAAGGTATAAAAAGAAGAATATTTCAAATGAAAGAGGCATCATCGAATCATGGAAGGAATCAGAAATAAATATCTGCACTCAGAAAAGCAGCAGCCATTACTATAATTAATAATAAGTGATTGGTATGTAATTGTATGTATTTGCATTTAATATATAATTTTGATAGGCATCTGAGTTTATATATAGTTAAATTCATAATAACTAAATATGCAATAAGAAGAGAACTATTGTCTGAATTGGTAGATAAGGAAATTTATTTTATTATAATTTACATCTTTTCTTTAAGCAATCATGTGTAAGGTTGGCAAGGAAACATGTTAGGGAAGGGTGGTATAAGTTCTCTCAATGTAAGTACGCCAACCCTAAGTTGGATGGGATTGTCTTGGTTAGATATTCTGTCCACTTGGGGCCAAGGGGGGTATGAGCATGCCCTTGGGCTTACTTGAGGTGAATAATGTATAGGTTCTCACAATATAAGTATGCCAACCCTAAGTTGGATGGGATTGTCTTGGTGGGATGTTCCATCCACTTGGGGCCAAGGAGGGTATGAGCACGCCATTGGGCTTACTTGTGATGAATAGTTTTTCTAGTGCCCTATCATGTGTTTCTCTTCAAACCCCACCATGATTGGTCATTGAAAAGAATCTATAGATTGAATTCAAGTCCAAGTTGTTATCCATTATTTCATGAATGTTAAACAGCTCAACTATTCTTATGTTCAATATTTATTATAAAACTTACTATGGAATATTATTTGTTAAACAATTTTATGTTGTGTAATTGTCTCCTAAGGCAAATTCAGGCATATTCCAAGTAGGGGACATCACAGAAATTATTGGTTTTCATTCTTGCACTATGTTTCCACGTGTCAGTGGAGTGTTTCTTTTGTTTAAATTAATCTTCTTGTTGACATAAATCTTCCAAACTCTGATATATCCTGCACATAGCATTTATTTCTGATTCATATTATTGTTTAGCATACATAAACAGAAAATCCTCATGGTGAGACAAAATAATTCAAGTCTTGTGCTGAAACTTCTGAGATCAAAAAGATAGGTCAAATTTGCTTTCATGTTATTTGCTTTCATGCAAAAACCCAGAAGTTAAATTGTCCAATGTGCATAACAAGTGAGCGTGTTGTCTTATTAGATTTTTGGGGTAAAATAGACTGCAGGGAGCTTCCCCTACAAATTGAAAGAGAGGATTTCCTCACACACTATTCCAGTTTGAGTTGTCTGGAAAAGGACAAATCAAAACGCTAACATAGTAACAATTAATTGATGTTCTGAATTTGATTTTAAAATAAAAAATGCATAATATTTATACATGACATTTTGTTATTGTTTGAATTATTATTTAGGTTTGGCCATGAATTGTCAACCACTTATGAACATTTGCATGCTACCACCTACACCAGCTGTAGCTGCAGGATAAACCTCTCAGTATTATAATTATCTACACAATCAATTACAAGTCCAATGGCAACAATCTAGAAACCCAAGAATAGCATAAAATCATGTAAAATAAAACTTTTAATGTACAAAGTCAATAAAAGCCCTTTTCAACATACATGCAGCTTTTGACAGATACGGACCACTTATCCTTATCATTTATCCACATCAAGGAAGTCCAAATGAAACACAACAAAGAGGTATGCCAGAATTCAAAAGATGTTTTTAAAAGAAGCATTCCTCAAACAGTACATGATATTTTTACTATTAAGTCCCATAGTACCTTTATTGTTCGATCAGCTGAACCAGTACAGAACCACTCATTAGCATGATCAAAAGCAATAGACCTCACCCAGCCCAAATGCCCACTGATAACCTGATCCAACAAAGAAAGACCAAGAATGTTATAAACGTGAACAACCTTTGTAAATTATCACAGAGATCATTTTAATAAATATGAATATGTTAAATCCAGCTTGTTCCCTATGCAGTAACAAGCTTATCAAGCAAAACTACTAGGCTGATAGATAGAAGTATAACCCACTTAAAACAATATGTAAGTAGTTAAGTAATTAAAACATACTAGTTGTGTTGATTTTCTCAATAAAAACAGCCCAAACTAAATTTATAAAGTTGGCCAATATGCAACGTTAGAATATACAAAACCCATCTTTATAGGTCCCATTGAGTTACCTTTGCAGGTAGTACACCTTTGGATTAGAAATTTATAATATTTACATAAAGTACAGCATTACTTCTATCCTAAAAATAAAAAATTCAATATCTAAGATTCTAAATAATCAGGATGAGACAAATATTAAGAACTATTGGTGAACTTTATGCATATACATATTTAAGGTTTAACCAACTTGTCTAAACTATTCAAGTAAATTTATACTCTTCACAAGGAAGAAATGACTCTGGGGTCCTGCATGAACAGTGAACAATAAGCACATCATACATTAGGTATAATCCATATATAAACTTCTTTGATAGTTAAAGCTTTTACAAATCTATTTGTTAGTGGTGGTCAGGGTGCTGGACAGGTATGCGTGTGGGTGGGTGTGTATTATATGAATAAAGGACATAATACAGGGTGGCAACAAGGTACACTACAAGTCTCCCCTCTCGCAAAGCTTCTACCTCGAGCATTACTGAAATGTTCAGTGATGGAAATCCTCTTTGCACTCATAAAGTATATCTTTTGAAGGTAAAATATTTACAGAATTTCAATAGATCTTAGAAGATTAATAAACAATTAGCTCCATATCTTCATTCAAAATGTCAAATTGCTCCTAAAAAATTTAATACAAGAGAACCTTGAGTATAATAGTTCCTTAAAGTTGCTTAGACATCTGAAAATGAATTTCAAAACAATGATCGGTCATAATGACACATTTTGATTGCTTGTAACAAATTCCACATAAGAGTTTCCAAGAAGTAGGTTTCTCTTGAACATATAAACATGAATCTAGCAACCAAAAGTCAGGCAATGGCACATGTTGTCAACACACATTTCTGGGGAAAAACATTCACATTATCTAAAAGATTACATGTTTTGGCTTCTTTATTGAGAAACCCTTCTAATATCCATATCTGTGTACTGATATTAACATAGAACAACTTTGGTACTTGCGGTTTCTTCAGTCCTTGCATGTCATGGTGGATCCTTTCTATGGCTCGTATTTGATGCACATTATAATCTCACTGTGCATTGTCTTGGAGGATCAAGAATCTCCTGGTTCTTCTGATCTTTTCAAAATTTGACATTACTCAATAAGATAATAGCAAAATTTATTTCAATTTCAAAATTTTGCAGTCAATTACCCACCATAGTTTGGCATGGATGGGTTTCTACTATAATTGTCCAAAGCTCTTGGATGCTAGAAAATTCTGTCATAATGAGGATATCAATATAGAGAAGGTTTTAATATTGACATGTTCAACGGCATGGGTAGGAGACAACTAGGTCCCATTCTTTGAAAGGAAGAGGGCCCGATAATTGTTAGGCTAACTTTGCATCCCCCAGCGTTTACATGACAATTGAAATGACTCAAAATTTTACACCGTTTTACTTACCAAGTTAACTGCTTAAACCTAAGGTTTGCTGTCTACATCATCAAAAACAGTGTCATAACATGTTTTTGCTGGGATGTCATAAATACAAATGAATAAAGGTTGGCCCATAACTTTTTCATTAGGTCATGTCTATTTGGTGGTTTAAGTGTCATCACATGATTTGATGCTATTTTTATGTGACTTAATTTTTATTACATCAATGAGCATTCCCTTATGACAAGCACTTAGAGAAGTATATCTTCAGTTGTGTTTTAATGGACAAGAATGAAAGGACTACCATTGAATCAATCTTGTTCATAGATTTTAAAAAGTGATATTGGCCATTGGATGTTGATTTTGATGTGCAATTATATGGTGTGTGTGTCTTTTCTCTTTGAATTTGGGTAACTACACCTCTTTAGCACTTAGTATTCAATATTTACCTTTTTACAAGTAAAAAAAGATTAATCTTTATTAAACTAACTATCGAGCTTTTGTTAATGCTCAATCATTTCCTATTTTTATGCTTTTGTATGTTTCTGTTCTCTCCTGTAAATCTACTCCTCTAATCACGTCCTATGATTATGATTCTTCTCTTTGTAATATCTATTTGTACATCCTTTACAGTTAATGAATATTATTGGAATCATATAGTTTACCAAACTAATATGGTATCAGAGCGGGAATTCTTTCTTGTGCTCTTTGTTTTTTTTCGTTTTCAAAAAATTGCGTCTCAGTCTTGAGCGTTATTTTTTTTTTGTTTGCTCGTGATCGTGCATCATCTTGAGCCGTGTGATCTCCAGGAACCCACGTTTTCTGTCTGGTCACGATCTCCAGGAACCCACGTTTTTTGTCTGGGCGCAATCTATGTCCTTTGGGCCGCAATTTTTTTATCAGTAATCTGGCGCAATTATTTTGTGCAATTTGGGCGCGATCTCTCTGCAGTCTTTTCTGCCTACGTTTGTTCATCTTGCGTGATCTCTCTTCAGTTTTTTCTGCGCGCGAAGGTTTTGATATTTTCGTCTGGTTTATGTGTTTTTGGTTTCTATGCGCGATTTGGGGCTGTTTGATTGCGTTTAGTCTCCCATTCTGAGCACGTGATTTCTAAGCTCGTTTTTGCTACGTTTTTTAGAGGCGGCTAGGGTTTTTGATAAATCCTCAGCTTGGAGTCAAATTTTTTTTCTGACAGCAGATTATTTCTAGTTTTTTGAGAAAATTTCTGGGTTGGTCTTCATTTTTTCTGGGTCTGTCAGAAATCCGTACATTGGGATTCGCGCCAATTGTACATGTTTTCTTGCCTCGGGATTTGAATGTATTTTTCAATCCTTGCCTTGGAATTCGTGTCATCAGTATTTCAGGTATTTTTTGTACCTAGGGTTTCGTGTTTTCAATATATAGAAATTCTTGATTGTGCCTCGAAATCCGTGTTCGGATTTTTTCTTGAGTTCAGGGTGTGTTGTCTCAAATTTTGTGCCGTATATCTACATGCGTCATCTTTGTTTTTCATGCTTCGAAAAGCATGCAACATGGCCTCTTTGACCAACATCATGTTGAACAATAGTTAGAAGTTCAATGGTCGCAATTACAACACATGGAAGCAACGTATGATGACAATATTTGAGTATCGATGTCTTGACCAGATTGTTTTGGGCACCATGACACGATCTCCAATAGTTGATAAGGATCAGGTGAAGTTTGATGAGCAAAATCGGGAAGCCGTTATGCTCATAAAGTTATCAGTCACTGATGACCAGTTACCTCAAGTTCCTTCAGGTAAATCAGCGAAGGAGATTTGGGATCTCTTGAAAAATCTTAATGAGACTTCCGACAAGAGTCGTGCATTCTTTATGAAGAACATGTTGTTTTCCATCGTCATGGATGAGAATACACCTCTGCAGGCACACTTGACCAGGATCAAGGACATTCGAGATCAGCTCGAGGCTATTGGTTGGAAAATGGAGGAAGAAGATATGGTGGTGATCACTCTGAAGAGTCTGCCACATTCGTATGAGCACTTTATTGAGACGCTCAACATTACAGCGACTAATGTTGACTTGACATTTCCAGATCTTTGCAATAAACTTCTACAGCAGGATCGATGGAAACAACAGTTTGGTACTAGTGCCACTTCATCCTCTTCAATGCAAGCATTCCTGCCAAATAAACTCATACTACGAGGGTTATGAGTAGGAAGAACTTTGCTTGGGAGGAGGGATTCCGTAGAGGTGCAAGTACCTCAGCAGCCGCTTCTATCACAAATCCCTATTCAACACGATCTGGATGTTCTTCCAGATATGTCAGTTCCAGCTGATCCAGTAGAGGTTGTTCCTCTTGATTCTGATATTTGTTCATCTACTCTACGGCCTAAATGGTGGGCTTCGACGATTGGTTCTCTTCATGATGATGAGTTACTAGAGGGTAGATCTGCTCAGAATAAGAGCAAACAGCAGAATACAGTAAATTTTGCTCTTATGGCCAACCTTCATAGCATTTCAGAGCCTCAAACATATACAGAGGCTAAAGGCACACCTGAGTGGGAACAGGCTATGATAGCTGAACATCAGAGTCTCATGCAGAATCACACTTGGGAGCTTTCAGATCTTCCGCATGGGAAGAAACCCATAGGCTGCAAATGGGTTTATAAGGTTAAGTATAAGGCTGATGGAACCCTTGACAGATACAAGGCTAGGTTGGTAGCCAAAGGGTTTTCACAGCAAGAGGGTATTGACTATGAGGAGACTTTTGCTCCTACAGCCAAGATGAGTACCATTCGGCTTGTCCTCTCGATAGCAGCTCAGTTTGGATGGAAAGTCCATCAAATGGACGTAAAGAGTGCCTTCCTCAATGGTGAATTGCGGGAAGAAGTTTACATGACAACCTTTTGGTTTCAAGGTTGCTGGTAAAGAACACCAGGTATGCAAACTGGTGAAAGCACTCGGTGGACTTAAGCAAGCACCATGGGCTTGGTACATGAAGATTGATCAATACCTTATTGATCATGGCTTTCAGTGAAGTCCTTCCGACTCTAATCTGTATGTCAATCGAGCTGGTGATGATATCTTATTTCTAGTTGTCTATGTTGATGACTTAATCATTACTGGCAGTTTAGATCATTTGATTGAGGAGATCAAACATAATCTCAGTCAATCATTTGACATGACAGATTTGGGACTCCTTCATTATTGCCTCGGTATAGAGGTTTGGCAGTCTACTGGCAGTACCTTCATTTCACAGTCGAAGTATGCCAAGAGCTTGTTGGACAAGTTCCGAATGACAGATTGCAAACCAGCATCTACACCTATGGAGAAAGGGTTGAAGTTATCAACTCAGTTGGATTCACCCGTGGAGAACGAATCAGAATTCAGGCAACTTGTGGGCAGCCTCATCTATCTCGCTGCCACTAGACCTGACCTTAGCTTTGCAGTGAGCTACATCTCTCGCTTCATGTCAGCCCCTAAAGTTGAACATTGGGTTGCAGCGAAGCGTGTGCTGAGATATGTGAAAGGCACTTCTGACCTTGGCATTTTATATGGGAGGTGCAAAGATCCAAAGCTGATTGGTTATACAGACTCAGATTGGGCAGGTTCTGTTGATGACAGGAAGTCTACTTCAGGGTATGTATTCAGTTTGGGTACAGGTGCAGTTACATGGACCAGCAAGAAGCAATAGGCAGTGGCTCTCTCCTCGACCGAAGCAGAATATCGAGGAGCTGTTAAAGCAGCTTGTGAGGCAGTTTGGCTTCGAAGGATGCTCACGGACATGCAAATGTCTCAAGCAAGATCTTCCCCCTTATATTGCGACAATCAAGGGGTGCTGAAACTCGCCAAGAATCCAGTCTTCCATGAACGGACAAAGCATGTTGATCTTCATTGTCACTTCATTCGCCAGCTTGTCGAAGACGGATCCATAGCATTGCAGTATGTTCGACAGAGGATCAGACTGCTGATATTCTCACCAAGTCTTTGAGCCCGGATAAGTTTGTCAGATTTAGGGGGCATCTTGGTGTAGTTGATAGATTAAGCATTAAGGGAGGGTATTAAACTAACTATCGAGCTTTTGTTAATGCTCAATCATTTCCTATTTTTATGCTTTTGTATGTTTCTGTTCTCTCCTGTAAATCTGCTCCTCTAATCACGTCCTGTGATTATGATTCTTCTCTTTGTAATATCTATTTGTACATCCTTTACAGTTAATGAATATTATTGGAATCATATAGTTTACCAAACTAATGTCGTTGTTCCACAAAGTTTCAAAATAGGACAAGGGGACGTAGTGATAAGTTTTGGGGATGAGAGGTTGTGGACCAGAATTTGGGGATTGCAGCATGGGAACACAAATATAAATTATGATATATATCATAGTTACAAGACTCATCCACACTTGTCGAACCTGGCAAGTCTCCTCTAAAAAAATCAACCATGACAATCAGATGGGAAAAAAAATGCAATAAATTCAAAATACTTAAACCTAAAACACATAAAATGATCTTTAACACTTCAAAACAATATTTATTTCATTTGTAAGCACAAGCAAGGAGAAAATTTGAAGCTAAAAATACAATCCATCGAAACAAAAACAAGCAAACATAGTTAGGGCCTAGTTACCACTCTATTGCTTCAGCACTTGCATTCTTTGAATGGTTTGGAGGATTCTTGGAGCTTGATTAAAATAGATTAAATTGTGAAAAATGGCATGTGCCTCCATATCCCCACAAGTAGCACTGCTGCACCTAGACCTCCGCTCTAGTTTTAAAAAGTAAAAAGTAAAAAATCTTTTTGGGCCATGTTAAGAGGAAAAACATGGTTTTATCATTCTTTCGACTTTTTCCCTATCCTAAGTGATGCTCCTATGATTGTAGTAAAGTTTGCAAACTTATCTAAGATACAAGTGCAAGACCCCACATAGATCTAGTGATACTAAGTCGAGTGATGCAAACTCCTCTCTACCATAGTTCATGACTCCATGTGGTGATTCTTGTTTTTGATACCATCGATAGCATAATCCATGTGTTGTACACCCAAAACACTCGAGAATATTTATATATTTAAAAATGTTGTTTCCTTTTGTTTCCTTCAACTCAAATTTGCTTTTCTACCATTTGTTCAATGTATACTTGTGTACGTAATCAAAGTAGATTCTAATTGATAGGCATATTATTTCATTACAACTGATTTATTTAAGAGTGCATAGTAAAAGTTTTAACTCCTTAAAACATCTCAATATTTCATGGTTTTTGAATTTGTCAAGTTTACATGTTGGGTCCAAGTCCAAGCCAAGTTTGAGTCTTGTAACTATGATACATATACTATTTAGTTATGCATACAAATGCATAAATATATATTGAAAATAATATAATATTAATATATATATTTATTAATTGAACTAAATAATATTTATAATTATTAGTTATATTAATAATAAATATTATTATATCTATAAGCCTTCCCACGATCCCATCTTTTCTTTGATAGCAAATCCTCATTATTTTTAACCGGATCTTCATTCTTTAAAGAATAATAATGAAGATGGGGAATGTGACCAGTCTAAATGATGAGGGGTGCACAATTGAAGATAGGAATATCATCATGCTTGAATCTTTTTATTTATTTGCTTATAATACTAGATAAGTAATTTAGGATTATTGGTACTATATGTCACCAAAAGAAAAAAGAATATAATTTCATCACCAAAACAAAATCATCATTCTCAAGAGAACCAAAATGACTGGAATGAGCACACCTATAAACCGCCAAAGTAACCTCCTATTATGTTAGAACCCACAACAATGGAATTGAGACATTTTGATGCATTTATTGATACATCATTGTCACTAATCTCAAGTTGGACATCCCAAAGCCTACTAGATCATTTTTTGTATACGATGAAGGAATGTGATGAGGTTAAGGTTAGAATACATATACAAGATCCTCTACTTATTGGCTGTAAACCTATTATGCTTCACAAAATCGATGAAGCCATATATACTCCAATTCCTTTTGTCTAAGAAAAAACTATTAACCTTTTGAAAAAAAGTCACAAAGTACAAAGAAGCAAAAACCCAAATAAATAATTATATAGAACAAAATAAGTTTAAAATAGAATAGAATTTATAAAATGGCATGCCTATGACAAAAGCTTGGTTGCCATTTTTCACAACTATCTAGTTCTATTCAAGGATACAAAAGTCCCAAACTCATTTGGAATCTCCACTGCAAGTCTAGCATTTGTATATATTTTCTTGAAGACCTTTCTATATCCATATTGAAGAGCGCACAGCAAATACTGAGAGGGGAGGGGGGGAGGGTGAATCAGTATTTGAGACTTTTTCAAAACTTTAAACTAGATTGATCATGTAAATCAGAAATCAGAATCAATTCATAAAGAGCAACATAAACACCATAAAAAGATGAACACCAGAATTACGTGGAAAACGCTTTCGGTAAAAAACCATGGCAAAATATTGCTTTTATTATTCCAAAGGGCACCAACCCTGTTTACATAAGTGAGCACCAACCCACTGAGAGCACCAACTCTCTTTCGAAGCACCAACTTCAATTTGTTGAGGCACCAACCCCGAACCAACTGAAGCACCAACTCCAGTGATGCTGAAGCACCAACTTCAGATTCAACGAATTCTTGAAACTTAATCCAAAACTTCTCCACTCTGCACTTAAGCACAAACTGATCGTTGCTTCAACCTGATCATAAACTCAATTTTCTCCACACATCCTAACTTTCCAAAATAATCTGCGCAAGACAAAAACCATCCTCTCCCATTTTAAGTTCATCTTCAAAACCAAAAACATAATAACATCATGCAGGTGATATATTTTCTGAGGAGCATACCGAAGCACTCAATCTCTCCTTTTGCTTCTATCAAAAACATGAATTCAAGCAGCCTTCATATATATATATATCAACAAATTCTTGAAACTTAATCCAAAACTTCTCCACTCTGCACTTAAGCACAAACTGATCGTTGCTTTAACCTGATCATAAACTCAATTTTCTCCGCACATCCTAACTTTCCAAAATAATCTGAGCAAGACAAAAAACCATCCTCTCCCATTTTCAGTTCATCTTCAAAACCAGAAACATAATAACATCATGCAGGTTATATATTTTCTGAGGAGCATACCAAAGCACTCAATCTCTCCTTTTGCTTCTATCAAAAACATGAATTCAAGCAGCCTTCATATATATATATATATATATACTTTTCTCAGCACAAGTAAACTCGGTCGCTGTCCATGGCAATACACAGCAAAGACCAATGATACTGGTTATTCTTCTTCATACGGCACACATCATTTTAGAACATGTAAAATGTATAACAATTTCCAGCCTCTAACTTTTACTACTACATCTGATTTGTCAAAGTCACGAACAGATCTTTATGTTATTGCATATGCACTCAGATTTTCATACACCCATGTCTGCACCAGCACATTCAAAACAGCAATGATAGTACTCAGAAAAAGAAGTAATAGCAGCGTTCAAATTCACAATGACGGTAGACTTCTTCACATAATAAACTCAGAACTATAAGCCTTCACATCTTTGACATAATGTAAGTCTTCTCATATTACCACCAGGAGCAAAACAGAGAAAAGAAGCTCGAGTCTATAAAATGTAGCGATGCCTTCCAACCTCAATATACAGACATAGCCCGCATCATGTATATCTAAGACTTCAACGGCACACACACATTCTATTTTTTTCACCACCGTCAACTATAGTAAAGAAGAGCCGTTTCAAATTAATGAAGGAGTCGCCCTGAATACGGAAGCCGTCGACAAACATTACTCTGGCGTTACAAAAAAACAAATTTTGTTATGTTTGGTTAACACGTCTCATAGTAAAGATGCTCCTAATAGCAACGCACAAAATAATAATAGCGTTGGTTGTATATTTAAAACCACGACTCCACCATGATACTTTAGTTTTCACCAAGAGCCATGTCACGATATAGAGGGAATAGAAATTCTGTAAAATATTTCCACAAATAAAAAATGATGGAGAATATGTAACCGACGCTAAAGGAATATTTAAATGTTTGATAATAGTAACGTCCCCCTTTTTAAGCCCACACTCACACAGCTCGTGTCTGAATTGATGAAAGATAAGGGTGTTTTTAATAAACACAACTCCATAAAAAAAAACGTCAGAGCATATAAAAAATTTCTTCAAACAGCCCGTAATAATATTTCATGAAAACTCTCGGCAGGAAACAAAAGTCTGAAGCCGTCCAATAAAGAAATCACTGATGTTTATTAAGCCGCCCTCAATCAGAAGTTAGGAAAGATAAATTAATAGCCGCCTCACAATGAAAGAAACGAGCCACCCAAAAACTCGTCCTGAAGCCGTTTCAAGCAGCCGCCCTCACAAAATGAAATATACACCAGAATTCTGAAGTCTAATATAGTCCACACCAAGAGAGCAAACACCACGACTTCATGTATATATCGACCTCCAGTATATACAGCCCAAAATAAAAGCACACGACACCACTTGCATAAATAGGCGATAAGAAATGAAGCCCAGGTGTCTTCTTCAGGGGTCGGAATTTTCCTTTACACGACTTGTGGAAATAAATGTCTCGAGCTCCTTTAGAAATAAAATCACTTTAATCACTGCACAGAATATTAAGACACCTGTAACCACCTAAAGCAATATGAAACCATCTCATTAAAAAGAAGCCTCCAGCACATGTGTCAATTATAATTTTAGCCTTCACAAATTCATAAGATATGCGATGACTATATCAATATTCAAACCATCGACCTCTTAACAAATTGACTTTTCAACATGCTGACTTGTCACATAATCTGACATGAAGGTGACAACACATTTGCTGACTAAGTAGGCAAGCAGATAGCTTAAGCAAACACCCAAACAGCTGAAGCAGACACCCAACTAGCAACTAGGCAGCTTAAGTAGGCAACCAAGGAGCTCAAGCTGCTCAACTAGACAAGTAGACACCTCAACCAAGCAACTAGGCAGCTCAAGCAGCTCAACCTTGACATCAATGACAAAATATTCCAACACATATTTGGTGAAATTATATTTAACATTTGCAACATCTTCCCATGGTAGTACTTGGGATTGAAAACATATGCCAAAGGCTGCAAAGAGGTTGTCGGTTAATCCACCTTTTGACTATCATTTGTTTGTTTGTAATGAATTTTAAAGGAGGGTAGCCCTCTTGCCATAATAATCTCTTATTTGCTCCACCATTCTATCAATGCAATCATTAGTTTTGCCCAAGATTGGTTTATCTTTATGTTCCACAGCATTTCGGGGATGGGGACAGGGGGACAACAGGGGACGCATTTCAAGGACGTCCCCTATGGGGTCATTTTGAGGGGACGGCGATATATATATATATATGAGTGTTTCAAATTTTATTAATATATTATAGAGAGAGGGAAAGAGAGAGATATGTCAATAACTGATAACAACAATATCAATATGTAAATAAATCACGAGAGCAGTAGTATAACAGCATAATAAATGTCAATCATGCATTATAATAGCAGTCTCAAACATCAATAATTAAGACTACGTTTGAAAGAATTTGGGAATTTGGCCCATCACATGCAAGTTGTGTTAATGATATAGCAGCTTCGGTAGCTCCTTCCAGCTCAGCTCCTTCGTGGAAACATAAATTGAATGATAGCCATTGGCTATTCAATTTATATTTATTGTTATTGTTTATCTTCACATTGTATGGCCGACATAAGAAGTTACGAATTCACCTTGATCTGTTATTAGAAAACATTTAATATGTGTTTATTATTTGGAGCCGACTTCATTCTCCTTGGGATACGATTTCTTAAAGAGGGCCGACCTCTTGTGAAGAGGTGTGAACATCCATTTAGGCCGACATATAACATTTATCAAGGCCGACTTCAATTAAGAAGATACGCGATCTCTTAAGAGGCCGACATGAAGTATGTGAGTGGACGCGTCTCTCCCATTCACTTGTATATATTCACCTTGACTCGCCCATTGTAATCTTCTATTTAGAGTTTGATTGATCACATCAAGTGTGAATGTATGCGAATGTATGTTCAAGGGCGATCATCAGTTCGTTATTCACATAAGTTCGATATCATCAGTCAAGTTCTGTATCATCAGTTCGTTATTTCAGATCATCAAGTGCGTATGATGAAGTGTGATCAGATCAGATGACAAGGCGCGAATATATCAGATGACAAGGCACGAATATATCAGATGATAAGGTGCGAATATATATCAGATGATAAAGTGCGAACAAATCAGATGATAAGGTGCGAATTTCTGTAAATCCATATTCTGTCTCTGCCAGGTGCGAACTTTCTGTAGGTCTATGCTCTGTCAAGAGTGAGCTCTTCTCTGCACCTCAATATCAGATTGCGAACTGATTTAGTGACAGTTTGATATTTGCTATTGCATCTGTCAAGAGTGCTGAACATTGGTCTTGAGTTAGACCTAATTGTAAAGTGATCTGTATTCTTTGTTTATATATATAAGAGAGATCTTTGTTGCTGGGTTTTTCTCCCTCAAGAGGAGGGTTTTCCCAGGGTAACTGCTGTGTTGTTGTCTCTGATTTTGAATTATTTTTCTGTGCATGCAAATCTGATCCTAAAATCAACAAGTTGCCCATTTCTCTTTCAATGCCAATACACAATTGTCTCTGCCTCAAAAACCACTAATGAACAGCTGAATCCTCTTTGCTTTGGTCAATGTTACTTTATTTAACCCTGCCATTATGCAAACAGAAACTTGCCCTTCTATTTATAACTTTTAAAAGCTGGAAGGTGAAAGGGTGTTGTTTCATTGCAAATTCTGAAATTTACAGAGTTGGGGGCTCACTTCCATTCCAGTGGATTTGACCTTGGTAACTACTATGGTTGCATATCTGTCATGCACAGTGAAAATTACCTTGCAAAGTTCCAAATTGTTAGTGTTGATACTTTTATGAATCCACTGTACTGTTAACAAAATTACATGTTTACATATATTTTTTCATATGTATTTTCTGATCATTATGGATCACAGATAGTGAAAGATGCTACATAAAACCAGTATTACAAGACTCAGACTCATCTTAGACTAGGCAAGCTGTTTTTTACCCGTACTTGGTTTTTGCTCTCAAATTCAGCCAAGACTAGAAAAAGGAATTAAAAAAATAGTTCTTAATGTTTTTTTTGCTGCTGAAGTGTCCCAGGCTGCATGGGACAGCGAGGGACGTCCCCAACGTCCCCCAGCTGTCCTGAGGACGGCTAGCCGTCCCCAAACAGACAGGGACGTTTCGGGCCATTTCCTATTAATTTGCCTGGTTCGGCGATGGCAAGGGGACGTCCCGTTTGCGTCCCCCCCATCCCGGGCACGGCTAGGGACAGGGACGGCCCCTTCTAGGACAGGGGGCGCATACCCATGTAACGCAGGTTTATCTTTGTCTCAACAAAGAATGAGAGCATGTATTGTCTCATAAAAGAAAGCATATACTCTAATTGAGCCCACTAATCAACCTCAAGAATAATAGTCTTCATAGCATTTGCCCTATATTTGGGATTGCCTCTAAACTGCCCACACATCAGAAATCACCATACTTTATAGCTTCTTTTACATCCAGAAGTCCTTTCAAAACAATGTACTGTGTAGCATAGTGAATTTCAACCACCTTCATTTTCAAAAGAAAAAAAAGTTTTAAAAAAGTAATTATTTCAAATACATATCCTTGAATGACAATTTGATAAAGACCAAGTTCCAATGGCCCTGGGGACGGGAACGGGGACGGAAACGCGTTTCGGAGACGGGGGGACAAAGGGCCTAAGTTTGGGGACGGCAGGGAGACGGCGGGGGGACGGCGGCGGCGGGGTGGTGGGGTGGTGGTGCTGATATAGTTATAAATATACTTATAGTACTTGAAAAACTAGTTTTGAAAGGATGTATAACAGTATAACAATATAAGAATTACAATTCAAATGAAACTATAGGAAATTACTCAAATTACTAATTAGTAAAATTATAACATAGCAAAATTTGAAATACTAAATCTAAATACGAAGATATCTTGAATGCTAATTGCTAAATAAAATTTGACAAATGAAATTGTTTTTGTAAAATTGAAGGTAACTAGTGGAGAGTACCTAGAAAATCAAATGAATTTAATGGGAGTTTGTGGGCAATGCCCCTAATGGGTTTGAGGGTTAGCGCCTCTGGTGGGTCATAAGTGCTGCCTTTGGCGGGGTCTCGGGGCAACGCCTCAGCCGGGGTCATAGCAGCCTTGCGGGGGTCTCAAAGGCTGCCTCAGCTGGGAAGGCTACCAAGGCAGCCTCTGTAGGGAACTGGGGCACAGCCTAGCTGGGGCTCATGGGCAACGCCTCATGGGGTCTCAAGCTTCTAGCTGGGTCAGGCCTCAAGGTCTCGGCAGCCTCAAGGCCTCGTCATGGCTGGGGAGCGTGGGTCGCAGGGCGGAGCCCCCCGCCAAGCCCAGCAAATTAAGACCTCCAAACCACACAAACCTTCATGGTGTACATCATTTTGCATTAACAAGCAAAACCCAAATAAGACCACGCCGTGAGCAAACTCTTGAACACATCTTCCTAGCCCCCAGAAACTCCTGGCTTCCTAGTCTCCTGTATTGGAGCGCTCTCCCAAGGAGACTTGAGACTTGGAGACGCCTCCTAAGGAAACTTGAGACGCTCTCCTCGCCTCCCCCGGCTCTCCTTGGGGGAGACGCTGAAACGCTCTGCCTCCCCGCGAGGGGAGCTCCTCAGTGGCGGGTGGCGGACGGGCTGGGACGCCTGGCACTGGCCTTCCTGCCTCCTGGACGCCCCTGCCTCGGAACGGGTCATTTTTGGGGAAATCTGTCCCCCGTGGAAGACAAACATTTTAAAACTTTGAAATAATCTTAGGAACTCATCCAGATTAGTGAATTGTCACTAAAAGGCTTGTGATGTGGTCATTACAAATAAACATTTGAATTTCTTCAGTCTCGTTGATGAGTCCTGAAGAAGCCTTGTTTCCTTCCATTATTTTGCCCTTCCTCTTTCCTTTCACAACCATTAAGCCATATCTATGTTCTTAATCATTTATAACTGTTATAACTGTTTGCTAATACTTAAAGTACTAAATGATAGAAAGCAGGATTTTCCATTTTAGATTTATCCGTAACCATGTATTCTTCATGCGCACTAACTTGCAGCCTTTTTGTGAGATATGAGAACTTGCGTGGCAGGGAAGAACCAGCATCAAGAAAATGTTTTGAAACAAGTGAAGGAGCTGCTATGTCACTATAAGCCACAATGTGAAACAAGTGAACATTGATTATGGGTTAGTTGCAGGTTGCTGCAAGTCCACTTACAGCAACACTAAGCAATTACAACTATTATGGACGGAAAAACAATGGAGCTGACAGTTGACAGCTGGTAACTAGCATGGAGAGTTATGCTAGAATTAGCTCCTGCATGCATAATTCTCAACGAACTCCTACAAATCAGCATACAAGGCAATACAAAGAAAGGAGGCAGTGAATAAAGATAATAATTAATAATTGTTAATTTAAACCAGACTCTGTTTTATTACATGAGGCCATCCTATAGACAGCCCACACTTAGAGGAACTATATTTGTTCTTAATAGCATTGTCTATTTTGTAACACTCATATAAATATCAGCTTGATCAAACACCATCTTAGTAGAAATATAATAGTCTGAGAAAGCTTGTGTTGTTGCTGAACAAATATTTTAATACAAATATAGTGCTGCTGTTATAAAAGTTCTCCAAGGAAGTTACCTCCAGCAGGCAAGTGAGAAAGAGCCCACTCATCAGCACACCTGTTGGTAACAATTCCATTCATGTTTACTGGTGTCATATGCTTATGTTGTGAGAATTAGATTTTATCATATTTCTCTTTGCTGTAGGTTAATATTCAGATAATAGTGTTTTATGTGTGTTTACAACATGTGGAAGCAGTGTGACAACTTGCAGCATATTCAATCTCAAATCTGTGACTATTTCATTTACTTGCAGCAATTTTTTGATTTGGTGTGAGAATTGTTTTTACAGTTTGCTCCTGCGGTAGAACCTAGTTCCCTATCAATCCTTTTCTAAGTTAGAACCTACATTCATAGTAGATATGCCTAATTCAATTACCCACAGCTCCTGTGCATATACTTTGCCATAACACAATCACAAGTATATGTCACTAGATTGACATAGGATCTTGCTGATCCTCATCTTTTAAAGAAACTGAAATATGAATATTTCAATTGGATTTCGATTGGTGAACAAAACCAGAACTAAGGTAAACAAAGCCTCATTTTAGTCCAATCATTTTGGTGTTGTTGTCAAGGATGGTGTCAAAAGGCTTGCAGCTTAGTTTAACTAAGTTAGGGCCAGTACGTCCAGTTGAAAAGCTAAGGAATTGTCTTCCTTAATTAGGTGCAACCTTAATTTTTGTTGTTTAGATACACCATTTAGATGCATGAGTCATGTTGCAGGTGGATTTGTTTTCAAACAACCTATTGTGAACAACAGTGCATATACAACTAAACAAGGGAGTTCCACTAGATTATTGAGCCCATGACCAATGACCACAATAACAAAGATGCAACCAACTAAACCAGACTTATTGAGAATGTGATCAAGCCTGCTGAAGATCCATTGGAGTTAGTAGATGAACAGACTAAACATGAACCAAAGTCTCCATCATGCATGACTTCTTCATTTGCAAAAGACAAAGGTAGTGAGGCTGAAGTACTAGTTGATCCATGACAAGAGTCTTTAACTCCTATAGGTCCTGATTTCTGAGCTGCCTTTCAAACCTCTTATGCATTACGAAAAGAAGCTTCCAAAAAACTAGTACAAGTCTCAATCCTCTAACTTTACTGTTCATTGGACTATTTGGGCAAAACCAAGTATGGCATTCGAGCAAGCATAAGAAGATTTCAAACAATATTGAGCATTAGACAATAATGCTCCTATTACTTTAGAATTTATCATCAAGTCTCCTGATGAGGAAGCACCCATGAAGAATATTTTGCATTCAACTCTCCCACTTTTCCATGGACTTTCAATTGAGGATTCTAACATGTTTCTGTTGAATTTGATGTATTGTGCCGCATTTATGATTATCAATCTAATGCCCAAAAGCTAAAATCGTTTCCTACAACACTTAAGTATCTGACATTATGGTGGTTTATTTGAGTGTATCAACATCTAATTCTAAAGAAAACATTTGAAAATTTTAAAAAACAGTTCATCAACATCCTTTGCCCTCCCCAACTTACAAATAGTTCATCATTAAGAACTATTTGCATATCATGGAGGACTATATTATACATCAAATTTAAAATCATGCATGCAAAATCATCAAATAAGGATGCTTGATTGACAATTGAATAACCATATCATAGAAAAAACATACAAGTACTCACAAGACTCACAAAGACTTGCCGACAAAAACCTAAAATGAGTAATTGCCTTATAATTCAAGGCTAAGCTTAGACAAAATCACCAACAACAAAAAAAACCAAAAGATTTGCCTGAATCGTAGGAAATTCACCAAAACTTGAAGGACTTATGTCCAAAAAAGTGATTTAATTTTGTATTTGTCCTCAATTCACGAATGAATTCTTCGAGCAATGACTTGGGCACAATTGGAGGATTTTCTAACTACTGTGAATAGATTTGGGTGACAATTTAAGAATTTTCTAACTGCAATGTGTATAATGATGACTACAACTTCCCATTTTCAAATTGTACAACTCCATCTTTACCTATTATGCTTCAAGCTTCCAAGCACCAACTTTCACCATTCATTATCAAGGTTTAGTGTTCAAGTATGTGCATTTCTAACTTTTGTTTCTTTATCTATCATTTTTTAAAAGTTTAATGCCTATTATAGCCTATTAATGACAATTTTTTAAGCTGGGATATTAAGCTTTTTTTGTTATTTTCTTTGCTAGGCTTTATCGATTCACGAAAAAAATATGTTTTCCACAAGAGACCTAACAAGCCTAAGGATCCTTGCTAGAAACATGGGAAGAAGGTACAAAGAGAGGGATGGTTATTTGCAACCACTATAGCAAGGCTACAGATAATGCATAAATCATTTGAAATATCACCTTGCATGGATCCAACGCCATGATGTAGAGCCATGCACACAAGCAAGTCTAAAGGTTTAAAATGAGGTGAGAGCTCTCCTTGAAACATATGAGCAAAGGAAAGCTAAGAAAAAGAGGACAATAAAGGCAATGGGAGCTCCATCCCCAATTTTTAGTTCTACTTGTACCTAAGGGAGATATAGTAGGCTCTTCTCCCATTCGCATTGGAATGTGAATACAAGGACTATTCAATGTGGGTAGCCATAGTTCTAGTTCTTTTGTTCCTCGTAACAATCTTAATCCATAACCTTCATTGTAAGGTATTGTCTGAAACAAGGATGTGCATCATGAGGCAAAGTTGGCCAATAGCATTTCATTTAATATTTGCTTCAAGTCCTAACTAGTCAGTGCATTGATCATGGCAAGTAAAGGTTTCAAGGACTCAAGCTATTATGATTTGAGTGGCTCATTGTTGTAGAATGAGGTCCAAAACACAGAAGTTAGTAGAGGAACAAAAAAAATTTGATAAAGGAAACATTATAGCATTTTATTTGACAAGTGGACAAATGGCGAGAATTGGATACTCAACTTTTTAGAGGCTTCAAGAGGATAGTATTTTTTTTAAAACAGTTGATGCCTCCAATGAAGTAAAAAATATCAAGACCTTATGTAGCTCATTGAATAAGATGGTGATGGAGGTGGGAGTGAAAAATGTTATCTAGATAGTCACAAACAATGCATTTGCATATGTGGCAGCTAGTAGCCTACAAGAGGTGAGCCACCCTACACTATTTAGGAGCCCTTGTAGTACCACCCACTACCTTCACCTTCTTCTTGAGTACATAGGCAAACTAAGTTGGGTGAAGAATGTGATTGAAGATGCAAGGAATGTCACCAAATATATCTATATCCACACATTGGTCCAACTATCGTGTTTACAAGAGTTACATGCTTTGCCACTAATTTCACCACCTTGTAATGTATAGCAACTACATTGCCCAACCTTGAACACATGTTTAAAAGCAAAAGGTGGTTGGAGAGTCTTTACTAAACGAATGTTAAAGGAGAGAGGGTCATGAAGACCATTTTTAATGATACATTTTCCAAGACCATGGAGGAGATCATCAAACTAAGTTTTCAATCAAATTTTATTTTCATTTTTTTTTTAATAAAATATTACAAATTACTTTTGCAAAATTCTCGTTCTAATAATTTTAATTTTTTATTAAATTTCTAGTTTAGTTTAATTTTCTAATTTCCTTTTTATTAACTCTCTTGTTTAAGGTGTCAATATCATTGGTTAGTGTTTTATAGATGATGGATTGGGATAAAAAAACCCATGGGACATCTATATGAGGCCATAGATAGGGCCAAACAAGCCATTCAACATTTGTATAGGTCAAATAGAACTAGATATGAACCCACATGGCACATTATTGATCGGAGGTGGAACCAACATATTCATGTTGCCTACTATTTTAACCCCAATTTTTTCTTCTCCTCTTCATTCAGACCAAATGAGGAGGTTATGCTTGCCCTGAATGTGTCAATTGAAAGGTTATTCCCTAACATAGTTCATAGACTTGGACTCGGAAAAAGATTGACAAGCCCAAAATTCTCAACTCGGCAAAACTTAGCAACTTAAGAAAATACTTAATTTCCTAAAGAAACACAATTTTTAGCAAATTTTAATTACAAAATGCATCAAATGAATCTAAAAAACCATTTTGATAATACATATGGATTACAAAATCACATCATCATGCAAAGCCGGATATAATAGATAACTACTAGTTGATAACTATTATGAATTTATGATGATTGTCTTTTAATATCATCATCATAAATTGCATATCTAAGCAAGCAACAAATTACAAGTTTTTACAATTTCCTCTTCCCAATTCTAGTGAAAATTTGGGCAGTAGACGGCATGGTTCTTGCACTCAATTGTAAATCACTGTAAATCAATTTAACTTTAATCAATCCACAAATTTGTTGGTATGTGAAGTTAATTTTACTCTTCTAGCATTGGTAAAGTTGTTTCGGTTGCAGCCCCCTTGCCACAACTGAAGGCTATTTCGGACAAGCTAGATAAAAATTGTCCATATGACATGGGTTTTGGTGCATCCATACAGTGTAGTATATGGTCTAGCCCATCAAAATCGCATCTACCCCGTGTCTGACCCATGACCTTACTCTAAGTCAAGTTTTTCGCAAGGAATCACCAACTTGTGGAAAAAAATGACCAATATTCATCAAAGATTTGGGGAAAATTTTGGCAAGTTTATGTAATGTCCCCATTTTCGATGTCCTTATTCAGGCTAGTTTGGTTTTAACTCGCTATTTTTAGCAAGTACTATATTTAGTTACTGGTCCTGGCAACAATGCAGTGCAGGGTTTCTTGTTTGGGCAATGTGTAGCAGTTGTCAAGTGAACTCTAATGTTTTGTGCCAATTTGGTGATTTGGATTATTTACTATTTTTAGCAGTTGCTATAAATAGTAAGTCTATTTTTGGTAACTGGTCCTGGTCAAGGCTACTTCAACAGTGTCTATTTTCAGTTTGGGCGTTGGCATGGCTTAAGTTCGATTTAATTATTATTTGTATTTCTCACTTAAGTTATTTTAATAAAGTTTTTTAATTTAAGTGAAGGGGTCAGGGGATCATGTAAAAATTACCTTGGAGCCTAATGTAATGACTTAACGTTTTTTTAAACGCAACAAAATCAAAATAGTTTCCTTATGAGCATAGATGCCCAAGGGAGGTATTTTTAATTAAATAAAATAAAAAGGACCCCTTGGCCTAGTTGCACAACATTGTTTTAAAAGAGGGGCCATGTATTTCAAGTGGATGCCTAGAAAAGAGGTTTATTTATCATTTTTAAAAGCTAATGTTATGCCTCATAAAGTGAGACACCTAGTTTGGGCTTAATGTTAATTTTAAATTAAAAATCAAAAGTGGAACTTTGGAGGCAAAACTTTGGATGCCCCTCTTGCTGTAATTTCATGTCATTTCATAAAGTGAAATGAGAGGGAAATATATTCAAACTCAAATGCAAATTGCCATAATTCTTCCCTCACTTTATAAATATGATTTTGGGCTCTCATTTGCATATGGATATTTTGGCAAATTAAGGAGATTCTGCCGGAATGATTCCAGATTTCGATTGCAGCTGATTGAGGACGGAAACCCTCATTTCTAGCACTGGTTTCGGTGGTGAGAGATCCACCCTAGCTGGTTGGAATGCTTCTACTTCAGGGATCACCGTTGTGCTTATGGATTTCTTATTTTTCTTCATTTTGGGGATGAATAATGAAGATCTTTTTGGTATTTTGATGTGGGGTTTGGAGTTTGGGGTGTGTATGATTCTTGGCTTCGTTTTGGTGGTGATTGGAGGTGTTTTGAGGCTGTTTACAGAGATCTGATTGCATTTCCAGAATTCTGGAAATCACCATTTTTGACAGGGTTTGAAAGAGAAAACAGTTCATAACTCCATGCATGCTTGAAGTTTCATTCTAGGTATTCCTCCTTTGGAAATCTCTCATTTTGGCGCCCCATTTCATGCACAAGTTTGTATTTATTGGAAAACATCTGATTTTTAGAGGCAGGTTGCCCCACCTAGGGAGTCATGCACCTTTGGAGGTTTCAGGGTTTTCGAGACCTGCTGTTGTACAGGCCATTTTCTGCATTTATCATGGTTCGTGAAGCTGGTTAAGGGCGTTTAAAATCAGAGAGTTCATTGGTCTACACTTATGTGCTGGAAGATACAAGTTGGAAGGGATTTGCTACTGCTGTATGCTCTTTACCAGGTCTGAAAACTGTTATTACAGATCTGAAAATATGTTTGTTTAATGTCTGATTTGATATGAAAACTATTTGCTCTTATCATATGTTGTTACTCATCAAAAGAAGCAATGTTTCTTCTTAATGTTACCTTCTATTTGCAATATTCTATGTGTTGTTATGCATCATGAAAAAACAATGGAAACAAACTACTAAACACCACAGCAAACAAACAATCAGCACACAGTAGGTTCCCAAAAAAATAAAAAAATCAGGGGTGGTCCTTACAGTTTACCTTGAGATAACTCATGCAAGGGAAAAACTCACCAAGTCCGTGAACTATGGTCACTAACGAGAACCTTTGAGACATCATACACAATGAGTTACAAATTTATAAGGGGGTGGAGGGGAGATTATTTTCTTGATATTTATGCATTAGTAGGAGAACCACTCCATAACTAAGTAAAAAGACATACATTTAATTTCAGTTTACTATTTATTTTAAGTTTACTAAAATCTTTACAAAGTTATAAATGTTGTCTTTATAGATTTGTGGTGGGAAGACTTTGGTGACTCAATGCCTAATCTTAAAAAACTTGCCATCTGCATTTTTCTCAGCCCTATAGCACTTGTGGTTGTGAGTGCAACTAGAGTGTTTCTTAGGCCATTCACACAAAAAAATACAAGTTGACTCAAAGGCGCTTAATAACCTTGTCTTTATCTTATACAACCTTAAATTGCATGAAAAGATGGTCGAGGAGCAAGATACACATCATGCACTCGACCCCAATGACATTGATCCATATTTGGATTGGGTTCTTGAAGATGTGGATCCTCTATTTACTACTGATAATATGGCTGACTTGAAGAGGAATGTAAGGGAAGGGGAAGCGGATGTGGACATATATGAAGAGGTAAAGGGCAAGGTTGGTCCTATTGAAGCCACTAAGACAAGTTCACTGCATACATAGCTCGATCCTATCCCTGAGGCTCCTATTGAAGCTCTTGTTTAGGATACTGCAACTATACCATTCCAATTCCATAACACCCACAAATTGGCAACAGACTTTTCTAAGCTTTAGTTGTAGAAAAAAATTATTATTTGTAATTTTTATTGATATTGAAACTTGAAGTTGATATCTATTAAAAATATGAACTCATTTTTGAGCCTGTGATATGTATTGAACTCTAATTTTGATTTATATATGAAGGAAATCAGTAATAGGTGTGTTTTTCAAGAATATTTTTAAAAATTTATGTATTTTTAAAAAATTTGGGTTGTTTAAGTAATTGCAAAGTCCAAGTTTTTCAACTATGAGCCACAAAATGAGAAGTATAGCATACCCTGAAGTTTTTCCATGGAGGATGCCATACAGGACGTGGCCATTTACTAGGAAGCCTTTTCATAATGGCTGCACTTGGCTGGTACCTGGAAAACACAAAATTCCATTCTAAAAGCTCAGATTAATTATAGGAAATAAAGATTTAAAACAAAAGGAGGTTTTTTATGAAAAAATAAAAGCATCTACATGTTCATATCAGAGATAGGGTATATAGTAATAGTTGCCATCATAATAATACCTTACTTCAAGGTTTAGATCTAAAAACAAATAAAGGAACAAGCAATTTAAGACAGAATAACATGAATGCAAATGTTAGCATAAGGCTGTTGGAATATTTTGTCATTGATGTCAATGTTGAGCAGGTTGCTTGTGTGCTTGAGCTACCTGATTGCGTGCTTGAGCTGGTTGCCTGTGTGGTTGAGCTGGTTGCCTGTCTGGTTAAGCAGCCTGCTTGTCTTCTTGTCAGCATCTCTTGCCATGTTAGATGCTAAGTCAGATTTTATGCAATATCAGCATACTGTGTCAGGTCTACTTGACAAAGTGGACTCTTCAAGATTATGTTTTTAAATTAAATTATTTCTGGGTGATTTTAATATGTGGCAGCGAAATTATTATGTGAAGGTGTGTTTGTCTGAGCCTTGTATTATTTCTCTGAGTCAAAATTTAATTTCTGGAGGCATCGATGCATTTCTAAGAAGACAATCTTCAATGTGTAACACCTATCTCACCGAAAGAATGAAGATATCATAAGTGTCAGTTCTCACTTAATATGGAGGCGCTTCAGAAATTTATTTGTGGTGGCTTATTTATTTTATTCAGAATCTATTTTAGTGAGGGAAACTATTATTCAGACTTAATTTTTATGTGATGGCTTTGTAACCATAATGACTCCATTTTGTTTGTCTCTGACCGACGTCTTCAGAAATTGATTCTGCATCGGCTTGCTTTGAAGGCGGCTACACTTAATTTTCAGGTATACGAATTCAAAAAGGGAGCGAATATTTCTTATGGAGCGGCTTATTCCTGACACGGGTTATTATGTGTTCAGAAGACAACTTTTCTCCAGCGTTAACTGTGTGTATTTATGAAAATCCTATATGGCTTGAGTTGTGTCGGATGTGTTAAAGAAAAAACGTTTTCTTTGAAGAGCGGAGCTTTGATAGAGGATTTTTGTATCGAGCTTTTGAAATGATTATGAGGACGTGGACTTTAGAGGTCTTAGATTTGTTTTAAAAATCTCTGAGTGACAGATTTAATTTTTGCATGTGTAACGGCTCATTTATTTCTGATGGATATTTTTGGGATGGCTATGAGTTTATCGAGTGGATTTTCAAATGGAAATCATTTCCTTTAATCATGGCTTTAATCATGGCTTCAGATTCTTGCATTGACTGGGGCGTCTAAATGGAGAAATTAAAGCGTGTATTCTGTGCTTCAGTGGACGGCAGTTGGGCTATGAAATGTTAGTGATATCTCTCAGCGCACTTATTCTATTCTTGCTCTGACGGCTCTTCTTTGGTCGTGGTCATTAATCTGGCTGAGTGCGTGTGACTATTTTGCTGACGACTTCATTATATTTCATTAGGCGTCTGAATTTCTGACAGATTTCCCTCATCCTTCACCTGTCAAGTTATTGATTGTGTGTGATTTCTTTCAGACGGATTATTCTAGCAAAAGATATTGTGGTAAAAATATTGGCTCATTGATTTTTCCATCAATCTAAGTAATTGTCATTGCCTGTTTTTGAAAAGTCTAGTGCCTGAAGGAGTGTCTGCGGATGATTAAATAGCTGCATCTAATATATTTGTGGGGTGAGTGGGACGTTTAAAAAGGATGATGGTCAGTGTTAATGAGTATGGTGCGATAAGCTGAGGAAGTTTCTTCTGTCTTTTACCTTCAGCAATAGCAAGTATGATGTGATATGATATGATTCTTTCCATGATTTTCGGCTCAGCAACATATCTGGAAAAGATTATGGACGGTGAAGCATATAAGGAGATAGGAGACTGAGTTTTCATGTTGGATTATGGTTGTTTGATTAGAAGCCAATGATATTGTTTCTTGGAGTTGTTGTTTTAGGCAGAGACGTTTCTATTTGCTTATATAAGTTTTGGAGTCACTTTATTTTGTGATTCGGTTCTGTGTGTGATGATGAAGATATTT